>CABFWB010008019.1:0-15362 GCA_902151455.1 Timema bartmani
TACATTATTCTGTTCAGAAATCTTACGAGTTTATAGAAAGAGAGAGAAAGTCTGTGCGGTGTGCCGTACCATTTATTTAAGAAATAAACGCTGGTATGCTAGCTGTAACGGTGACTGAAAGGTTCTAATTTGAACTGCAGATACTATGCTATGTGCAATATTAATATTTTTTTTCTTCAGATTTTTCAAATCACTTTAATTTTGACCTTGTACCGTATATATCAAATCTTGCAGCGCAAATTGGCAATAATCCCTATGTACAAAGTAGTTAGAGATCGTATTCATTGCCAATTTAACTGTATCTGAGCATGGATGTCCAGATGTGTCAATTTTCGTGCACTTAGCTCTCCAATACATTTTCTGTAACAAATAAAATAGTACTTAATCTTGACTGCAATTAAATTGATATCACTACTGAGACGACCCTGAAATTTTTTACTGGACTCTTTTTTTATGAGGTCTTTGATGCTATAACTTCAATTGTTTTCCTCTTTGCTGCAACAATGTTACTAGGTCTTGTATAAAGTTTTCTACAAGTCCAATGAATAACAGCAGAAGTTAGCTCTTTTAATAAATGGTGTTTGCCATCACCTCTTTCTTTACTGTATTTTCTCAAAAGCTTCCACCAAATCTTCACCAATATTAACACTCTCATTTAAAATATTTTCTTCATAAATAAAATATATATTATTTTCAGCTATTTAAAAAACTATGTCAAATTGATATTAAAATACACTATTTGAATGAACTTGGGAAACTTTGGAATTTTCCCCATACACTAGCTAATAATAACACGATGCTACACGCACTAAATATAAAATAGTACTGACAGAACGCGCACGTATAAAGTGGTAGTACGTAGTTGCGACATCTGCGCAGGCATCATCCGCATCGGGACTCTTTTGATTCTAAAAATAGATACATATCTATGTATGTGCCAACTTTCATTAAGATCGCAATTATTTCCTTATTATAGCAGTTTTGGTACTAATCACTGCACTAATAATATGGATGGAGCTTTACTGGTAACATAATGGCAAGCAGGATTGTGGTAACGAGAATAACATGGAGCGAACTCTACTGGTAACAGAATACTACAGTCCCTACACTGAAGTCCAGCAAAGATTTTCGTTCTGATTTATCTAATCAATTCAACCACCTAGTATACACATCAGACAACCAGAAAAACTTGGGTAGACATCATAATAGTCTGTAACAGTTTTTATAAACTCCATTTTTCAAAATGGCTGACGTAAATTGCGTATCTTAACACATCTCTGCTCCTTGAGCACATATAATTATGATTTTGATTTCTTGATTTATGTTTTTGGGGTCAAATAATTCCTTTTTAGGGTTAATAATATCACACCAGTGTTGAATGTTACGATAGAGCGGATTATTTTAAACCAGTTTCAAATAAATGGTATAATATCCAGTAACATGAAATACCTGCTTATTTAGCATCAATATGTTCTTCGTATCAGGTTGATGAATGTTTCAAATGAATAAAAGTGGATTCTGATGAATAACTTGGAACAAAACCGGCAATTGTGTTTTAGGAAGAGGAACAAGTTTCATTTGATCAGAAAAGTGCATTATTTTTCAAAATGGCGATGTCAGCACAACAGTTACCACAAGTGCTAATGGCAGAAACAAACAAATATGAGAAGCAGCTAATATTATAGATGATGTGATTGCAAAAATACTGGCTAATATGATAACTGAAGATAATTTTTATTTATCATGTTGTTAATCAGTGCTACAAACTCTAAAAAAAACTTTATAAAAAATATCTGAAAAACGAGAGGGCAAATAAAGGGAGAAAGATGGCGTGCACACTAGTGAAACTGTAAACGCTCAACAAACGCTAACAAGACTGACTCAAGCGTGGAACAAGAGTGACGACTCCTTCAGCCGACTAACCTGATTTCTGCTCTCATCTACTGTTTGCGGAGATGCCCATGCTTAAAAATACAATATATTTAACACCTCTTTGGTTCTTTGGAGTGATCTTTCTACATTACTGGCAAATTTTAATATTTCATATCTCCCCCTCCTTTTCCTCCCCCTATATTCCAGAGTTTCATTTTAAATTTTAAATTTAAGAATTTACTAGGAGTGGTCCCAATACCTGCTTGACAAATCTCAATTCTCTACCACACAGAAAAGTAGTCGTTTATATTGGATTAAGAAATGTTGAGCATCGCCACCTCCCCCCACCCCGCCACCATTTTTCCTTCTCCCACTTAGAAATTTCAAATTGTTGCATCTTAACCTTCCTTTGAAATTATATTTGCCTACAGTACTAAGAAAATTATTAATATGTTTCTATTAGTTTTGGTAATTTTAAACCCCTCTCCCTGTCACTAATTTTATCAATCTATTAGTTAGAAATTACAATTTTATGAATTATTTGTTTATCTGGCATTGTCCTTCTATTTAACTACAGTTTTTCGAATTCCAATTTAAAAATAAACATTTTCAGACTTTTATGATTATTTCGAATGGTGAATTTACCCGCCAGCCAAATTTCAATGTTCTCCAACACTTAAAGTAGTTATTTATTAGTTAATTTCAAACCTCCTTCCCCACCTTATTTTTTCCAACTCACTCATATCAATTTCATTTTTCAAAATTTATTTGGTTATCTGGAGTTGTCTTTCAAATTGGCTGTTAAAAGTTTAGTTTTCTAGCTCAACCAATCTAATCATAGTCCTTCATTTCCTGGAGCCCCATTTTAAAGTTTCCTAGTTTTAGATCATTCTGCTTAAATGAGATAGTCTCTCCAACTTTTTTTTAATTTAAGGATTCGCGCCAATCTAGAGGTGGTTTATTATTTTTCTTTACACAATTTTTGCTTTATATAAATGAGATAACGTATAAGATATTATATATGAATGGTAATCTCTAAGCTTGTAAGTAGCTAAAGTATCAAAAAATTAAAGAGTAGTAGATGATTTTTTTGAAATCCTGGGTCTTATCTTGTTTTTATGAGCGATAGAGATCTGTAGCACAACTTCCATCGGAGGGGAAGCTAAGCCGTCGGCCCCTTGTCGATTGTGTCATGTAAAATATTCCTGGAAGGTACGTGAAAGTACTTTTCCAGCAAAATGTGTAAGTTTTTCCTCACTCGCTCGTAGAAATCCATGGGGCAGGTGGGTTGATAACTCATTCCACATGATAATAATCTATCACAGAAACTCCATTGTTGTTGCTATATGCTCTAAGTATGTGGCCCAAATAAGAACACCCTAAGCTTTTGTGAATTTTTTTAACAATTTCAGGTTTATGAGAGGTGTGAAATCATTTTATGAAAAAATACTTTATAGATTTCTGTTAAGCTAGTACTATCATAATTCCCAATATATACAGGGCTACTATATACATATTTTTTTCTTAATTAATGCAAGGGGGCTTTGTTTAGAGCTAGGTGTTTCAAATAAGGCCACACAAAATTATTTACATAGAAGATATATACAAATCATTTCTGAAAATGTTTTAATGGTACAAACTTATTAAAATAGAAAAATATTAGAAGCTCAAAAACCTCTGTAGATATTAAAGTTAGCAACTTGAATGTTAATCACCCAATATCAAGTGTAAAAAAAACACATTTTTAGGCTCAATGGGGACAAAATAAAATCTCTTTCTCTGATTTTGTCAGTCCAACACATGTCTCGTGCACATACTTCTTGCAACTTGCACAGAGCCGCATATCAGCAAGACAATCCTGGTTGCAAAGGAAGCAGTACCTGTTCTCAGATGTGTTGTGTTCTCTGCGGTGCTGAGTTCCACTGGTGCTTGGCTGGGACAAATCTCCTGAAGCAGGATCACCTCCCTTGCTGCGTGCATTATCAGACAATTTGTTCCTAGGAGATTTTGGCATAGTTGCTTATTTCTTGGTTTCAAACAAAGATTTAACAACTTTTTGAACCCACGAATCGGTATATTGACGTCGCTGTGTCTTCTGTGTCTTCATCTTTGGTGTAGACAGGATTGTTGATAGAGATTGACTAGAAGTGTTGATTGTGTTGATGGTATTCTGAACGAGAGAGCCTATTGGTGTGTATGCAGGAGTTTCAGTTGATGAACGAACAGCAGTTGATACATTTGTAACAGGATATTCTTAGATAGCTGACTGAGGAGCAATATTTTGCAAAGGACACGTTCAATTTCGGAAATGATGGGTCATCTTTTGATTTTTAAATAGCTGAGTCAGAAGAAGCTTTCTGGGTTCAATTTAGTTGTGAAGTGTCTACTGAACTACTGACTGTACCTGGAGCACCAGCTGCGCATTCAATGTTAGTCAGAGAGGCAGGAGCAAAGGCAATTTCAGGAACAATATCAGGATTATATGGGTAAACTCCTGCCAGCTAGAACCCAGAGATTAAGTTTGCTGGAGTCATAGACCTTAGCCATAACTTGGAAAATATATTCCCGAATGTGCTGCGATTTATTTTTATATCTGGATTAGTAATCAAGAATTTCAAAATTTCGTCGTCCCAAAATGACTCGAAAGACTTAAACACTGTTTTGTATAAATGCTGTAGTTCATGTGTGGTATTGCTTGGCAAACAAAAACGTATTATGTTATGTCTGTCTGCTACCGAAATAATATTCGCATCTTGATGTGAAGAACCACCTTCAAAGATGAGCAGTGCTCTATCACCAGTGGCTTGGTACTTAGCAAAGGGAGCAATCCACTGTGAGAAGGTTTCACACGTCATGCTCCCTTTAAATGTCATTACAGCATTTAATCCTGGTGGTATGTTCTCTTCCCAATCTGGCTTCAGTCTTTGCCCTTTGAATAGAATCATTGGTGACACAAACTGTTCTATAGTATTCCCACATGTAACAACAATAACGTTTTCTGCATGCTCAGGAGCTACGATGTGAATGCGTTTTACACCTTTACGAGCAAAAACCTGCAGTTGATGTAGTGTAAATCTACAACCTTTTTCGTCAACATTATATGTCAAATGAGGTTTATCAGCTATATCAATTTCTAGCATAACATCTCTTAAGTTTTACAAAGTAATCTTTGACAACATAAGGATTCAGTTTAGAAGCTCTTCCGGGATTGAGATGTTGTGTTCCACGTTTTGATACATTTGGGTGTCGTTTCAGAAATAGTTCCAGCCACCGGTGTCCAGCTTTGCGCTTCAGTGAGTTAAATGTGTTTTGAATGCTATTTTCTTTGCAGAACGAATAAACACTTCTTTTTAGAACATTACTAGTGATGGGCATACCAACATCTGCTAGCCGAAAGAGCCTTCCACATAACTCCATATTTTTACTTTCTCTCTATCTTACAGGTAGAGAAAGTATAATGATCGTCAAAAAAATCGAACTCGAGATTTTGATAAATTTTGACGTTTCATGACTCCCTGAATCCGAAAAAGTGGTTTTTGAATTTCCGTCTGTCTGTCTGTCTGTCTGTACGTCCAACTAGAGCCTAAACTATTTTACCGATTGAGCTGAAACTTGATATCTAGGGTTTTCATAGGGTTGCCCCGAGGGGTTTTTGGAATTGGATATCTACCCCTAAAATTAAGGGTAGTTTACTGAAGGGAAAAAAGAGAAAAAGTCGATTTTCTCAAAATCGGCTCTAACGATTTTGATTAAATTTCATTTATGAACATTAATAAATATTCCAAACAAAATGGCTACCCTCAATATTTCGGCAAAATGGCTTTAAGGGCTCCGGTCTGATGCGTCAATTAACATTTTTTATAATAGCTCCGAAACTATTTGAGATATGAAATTACTTAGCATTACAAATATGTATATATATTTATAATACAGATATTTTATCCGAAACATATTTTTATAAAATCAATAACTTTCAATCTATACGCAATTATATGAATTTTTTTAACTTTTTGGACATTAAAGTTTAAGTATTGCGACCGTAAAAAAAAACTAACCTGAAATGTTGATGGATGTCGACGTCTCATGACCCCCCGAACCCTAAAAAATAGTCTTTGCAATGCCGTCTGTCTGTGTGTCTATAAAAACTTAAAATTAAGGGTAGTTTACTGAAGGGCGAAAAGAGAAAAATTTGGTTTTCTCAAAATCTGCTCAAACGATTTTGATTAAAATTCGTATCTAGGCGTTGATTAAGATTATAAATAAACTGGCTATTTTCATTTTCCTATGAAAATGATTTTTAGGGTACTTTACAGAAGCGTTAATTTCCGTATCTCCACAACTATTTGAGAAACTAAACAACTTATCATTGCAAAATTGTAGGACTATTAGAAATAAAAAACTTTTATTTGACATATATTTTTATAAAAGCAACAGTTTCTGAGATATTTGCAAATATATTAATACAATTTTGTGAGCTTTAGTTGTAAACATATACTACTTAAGTCTTAACGCAATAATTCTCCAATGCCATAGAGTAATTAAATATAAGTATCTAAAAAAGTATGTTATTTTTCCTTAAAGCTCTTAGGAGAAATGTTTGCATAGCAATGATCTATCTCCATTTTAGACTCAATAGTCAATATTTACATTTTTTATTGGTCAAAATGTATAAATGAATAATTAAATATCAATGCGATGACTTGAAGATCTGCAACACCTTATAAAATGTTAAAATTTTAACCAGAAATCGAAATTTTAATACGAAGTGTTGACCCTTGTGGAAGACATTAAACTGTTTGAAATGTTCTTAGGTGGACAAAGATGCGCCTCTTTTCTCATTGATTATATATCATTGTATATTATTTTATGCGTGTTCTTATGTGGAGTGGTGATGATACAATGTACATTATTCCGTTCAGAAATCTTACGAGTTTATAGAAAGAGAGAGAAAGTCTGTGCGGTGCGCCATACCATTTATTTCTATAGTCAAAGCAGAAGGTCTTCCCAATTTTATGTCTGTCTTGCCTGATATCAGATGGCTGCGTAATGTTCTTTGTGAAATATCCAATTCAGACGCCACACCTTTGACAGGACGTCCACTGTGGATGGCTTCTAGAGCCATTTTAATTTGCTCACTTGTCCATTCAGCTTTCTGCAGCTATTACTACACAGGAGCCATATTTATTTGTAATCAAACCATAACTTAATCATATAATTTCTGAAAATTGAAAAATGACACCTTGACACGGGTGAATTCCTCTCTAAAATTAATAACAGCTTTGGCTATTTGATTCTTAATATTATCCGTACAGTTATAATAATAATTGTACGAGTGGCAGCAACAAGCCTACTACCTAGTCGAAGATGGCTGAGTTATCTGATGGCTCGTGAATAAAGCTGATGATTTCCGCACGTCCATCATAGACTCTGCCTTAAAATATGAGTGATTAATGACCCTGGGCACGGGATGACTCATGGATAGATCACTGGTGAGATCATTGGCGTACTAAGCTAAAGGTCCCAGGTTTGATTCCCCTGTCCAGGTGTCATTTTTCAATTTTCAGAATATGATATCTAGATGGTGAATTCCTCTCTAAAATTAATAACTGCTTCGGCTATTTGATTCTTAATCATATAAGGTTTTATGAAATTTTACAAATTACGTTAATCCTTACACTTTATCTTCATCAATTTATATTATGTTTATTCACAAATTTTATTGAAAAGGGGAAAAATAAGCTATAAGTGACAAAAGTATGGAACCCATGATGTATGGTTACGGCATGATCATGAGCTTTGATAGGATATTCTTGTTTCGGTCCATCAATGCTTCATTCTCGTCTAATCTACCTTCGTACTATTTATTATTATTAATATTATTATTATCTTACCCCTAATTAATCAGTCGGTTTGATCAACAGCGCAGCTTGCGCATGTATCACATGGCGCTATTCTTAACCCGAGTTACATTCATATATGCATATTTGGTTGTTTATGTATTTATCTATGTTATAAGAGCTCTTGAAAACATTCATGAATAAATTACAGCCATTAAAAGCTATCTGACATAATCTAACAAATTAAAAGTTTAAATAATTGGGATGCATTTAATAAGAGCACGTGGTGCCCCCAGCAAGGCCACAGGATGCCCCAAACAAGGCCACAGGATGCCCCAAACAAGGCCACAGGATGCCCCAAACAAGGCCACAGGATGCCCCAAGCAAGGCCACCCATGGCCTTATTTGGGTGGTGTATGAATAATATAAATAATAATATTTAAATGTAACTTACCATTAACTGGGACGTAGAATGTGCACAATAATATCATAACAGCCACACTTCATGAACATATTTCCCAAAATGGCGAGAAATAGCGAGAAGTTCAAACTATAGCCAACAGATACTGCTCTGTTATGGATCTACTGAGTGCTGCCATCTCTGCCGTATTGCATGCATTTCCCGAGATATCGATAGGGGCCATATTAAAAGCATGTCCTTATTTGGGCCAACCACCTATCTGGAGTTAAAGGAGTTAATAATATTTTATCTATTTTCCTAAATTGTTATAGATATAAAATCAAAACCAGCCTTAACATGTTAGATTATCTACTCGTATTTGAAATTAAAATAATGCTAGTGGAAAAAAAGAAAGAGTTGTGAATATTCTCAATAGCTTCCTTAAGTAGGCCTGGTATAATGGAACAAAGAATTAGATACCTTCGTAAATAGCAAATCAATGATAAAATAACGTTATCCTTATAACTTAAAATAAAATAATATGTTCCTGTTTACTAACATACCTACATTATTATCTAGTGATGAATAAATAAAGGTCTAAGTACACTTTCTGAGAAAATTATATGAAATAGTAGAGCACATGAAACACAGGCTAACCTAGTTTACAGTAGTGCACACATATACAACATTACACATCCAGGAACTGAGACATTGCAAGCAAGGATAAGCTTGTTGACAGAGAGGACGTTATTTTGGACATCTTCCCCAAAGGAAAAACTCCGAGATACTTTTAAATAACTATTTGTAGGCTATACACAATGTAATTACGAGGTCTGATGATGTTTCCAATGAATAAAGATTTAAAATGAAGTGTTTGGATTATAGTAAGCACAATAATGTGTATGTAATGTTTGTGCTCCAGACTGGTCCATGATGTAATGTTGGATGAGTCTCCCACCTTTCCAAAGAGTGAGCCGGAGAGGTCGGGAGGACATGGGACAACATCTAGCAGCGGTAACAGCAACAACTCGAGCTGTGAACTGGAAGTGTTTGATGAAGAAGAGGCCCGCGTGTCCAGCAGTGGACTGGGTCCCACTAGCAATGGACCAGAGTCTGGTGTTCAGACCCCGCCGTGGACTGAACCCGGTCAACACAGGCCAGAAAGGAGGAGGAGGAAACTACCGGAAATACCCAAGAACAAGAAACGTGAGTGTAGCCATACAGAAGTTCACCAAGTATTTTAGGTATGAGCCTATCTGCGGAATGCTAGAACATCTTTTAATGAGGTTATAGGGAAGTCAAACAAAATAAGCTAGTTCACCAAGATGACAGAACATATACACTTTATTTATCCTTCATGATAGTTAACTTACCTTGAACTTACCCTACTTATTTCCGCTATGGTAGAGCTCATAAGATAGGGCAGCAATATAAGACGACTGGCTACCTTTTCAGAGTGAACGAAGTGTGTTAGATGTATATTGTAGCCCCACAGAGACGATAGAACAGATCTCAGCTAATCCTCCATCAAAACTGTTACTAGTTGTTGATTATTGATACCATAATTACCTCTTAAACTATCGTGCTGACAATGTCATCGACTTGAGTACGGGTTTGCTTATGTACTTGCATTAATAATAATAGTACAAATAATAATATTAAAAACAACATAATTATATTCATCTTTACATACAAATCTGCATAATTACCTCGAATAAACTCACTCATAATAGATTTTAACATAGTTTAGTCATCGATTTTACCAGGGGGAATAATTATATACATTATTTAAAGCAACATATTAATCACCAATGATTTAAAAAAAATTTTTTTAAATAAAACAGTCTTATTGGTCAAAATGTTTGATCCAGATAATAAAACACACTGGAAAAGTATTAAAATATAGCCCACTTCGGTGGCCACATGATCTAAGGCGATACTCTCGCAACAGACTAGGCTGCCGAAGAGACAGAGATTGGGGATCGATCCCAGTTGAGTGTACTGAGGGTGGTTTTTCCTAAATAGTTTTCCAATCTCCCTCCACGCAAATATGGGTATACCTCCTCTAAATTCAGCCTTTCAGCACATTAATATAATAGTACATAAGTGTATAAACCAAACGTAACACGTGGTGGTAATCAAATCTAAATGTAATTATATTTTTTTCCTCCAAGACAGTTATATTTTTCACCTTTTTAACATAGAGAGATTGAGACTATTGTCGTCACCATTCCCCACGTGGTACGGATGGTACGAAACTAAGGTACAGGCCATAAGTGTGCGCAGGGTGGGCTGGTGGGGGTGCTAGCTGGAAGAGGAAGGGGGCGGAATCAACGCCTCCCCCCTCCCATGAAAATATGTTGTTTTTGTAACATTGCCTCTATGTAAGATAGCGATGTTTATTGTGTTTGGATTTTCTTCTTTAATTGAGGTATTTTTCAGCTATTTTATGGTTTTGCATGTAAATTCTGTTATTTAGTTCTGTTCCTTTGATAATAAAATTAAAACACCTTTCTTTTGATAATCATAGCAACAATTTTTCCCCTGTTAGCGTGCTTGAACTAGCGTCTTCATTACATTATTTCAGTTATTTTATGTTTTTGCGCGTCAATTATAATTACTTAGTTTTGTTTATCATAGAATTGAAATTACATATTCTGCATTTAAAATTGTGAGGTGGTTTCAAGGCACATAGGCCTATGAGCCTCTTTTCCGAGCGTATTTTAAATTAACCGCCATATTTAGGAGAATATTTCCTTCAAATTTGGTTGCGCTATCTCAATACCAGAGCTCAGAAGAGCAGTTTTCTCAGCTGATTTCATGAACAGTTGGACTTTTTCTGTATGTACTTTACATTATATAAAAGATTACAATTTTCTACTACAGTTAGAAGTAATTTTTAATTGTTTCTAAAATTTCAGGCCCCCTTACCCCTTCATTTTCCAAATCTTTATAGTTAAATTATAATTTTTCATACTTTTCTAGTTATCCTGGGTAGACAAATTTCTATTTTCTACCACACCAGAAGATATAGTTTTTCAAATTTTGTGAGATTTCCTTCCACAATTTCCCTTCCCCTCTTCCTCCTCACATTCCACTTACCCCTGTTTTGAAATATATAAAATTACACCTGGTAACAAAATATGTTTTAATCTTTGTCACAAAATCGGAAATAGGTGAATCTAATATTATAGATTGTGCTGAACTCAAAATTATTTTTTAAATGTATGTATTACGTAAGGAATTTGAGTGACACCCACTTAAAATTCACAGAATTACGTTTATTTACAATACATACAATCATTATAAAGGTATATTTAAAAGGTATAAGTGAAGGATTGTCGGGTGTATTTCGACTCATGAACATACCTAAATATTAAGGGTCCAACATTAGTCACAAGAATACTTGGATTACAATTGTCCTGTCATGCCGGAAATGTCTTGGTGGAACCGTTTGACATGTTTGTCACTAACTGCTCCAAAATAAATCCAAGTGTGAATCTATTAAATACATTTTCAAATACGTGTTTTGTAAGATTTTAGCAGATAATCCATTAATTAATTTGCAGTTGTCTGCTTTATAATTCCGAGAGAAGTTGTGGTAAAAACCCTTTAAAGACGCCCATGCAACTTTTTCAGATTGGTTCAACTGACCCTCGAAGTTCTCATATTGAATTAGTTCTCTTATTTGATATCCTACAAAGATTATATATTTGATCTTTGCATCACTGAAACTTGAAATTATTTTTACTAAGTATGTAAGTCCAATTCCCCCCATTGTTTTAACCAAGCTCTTCATAAGAGCAAGTTTTACACTTTTTTCGGATCAACAAGCGATGCATTGATAACATTGTTCTTCCCTGTAGTTAGTGAAGCTCGTTTGGCCACTGTTTCTGGGTGTAGTGATTTATCTGGTCTATTTGTCTCACTCACAATGAAAACAGCAGTACTTCATGAAACCAAGTTGAAGTCCAAGGAAAAGAGCAATGACTTTCAAGTCACCAAAAATGTTCCTTGTATTCTCCTTACTTAATTTTTTCCAGCAAAAGTTTCATGCTCACTTAATGTTTCATTTTTATCTGCAGCATGAGCTATTGGCACTGATTGATACTTATTTCCACTGTTGAGAAGCACAGCTTTATAGCTCACTTTAGATGAATTGATAAGTAAATGCCTCTATTTTGTTTTGTACTTGTGACCCAGTGCTTCCATAATATTATAAAACATTATTTATTAAAACAATTACTCCATCTTTAAGTGAAAGTAAATCCTCAAAGTCAAAATGCCTTTCTCTAAAAACGCATCTCTTGATCTAGAATCTAATAGTTTTGGTTGCCTTTAAGATAGGTTCAAATATCGGATAAGGTTATTGAGATCTCTTTGAGTAAGTAAATTTTGATCAGAAGAAAAACAGGAAGCTCCAAAGGTTAGAATAGGGTATTAAGAAACCCACCACGTCAATAATCTGGCATCTTTTAAGTTAGAGTATATTCAAAGATTTAACTCACCTGCCTTGTGAGGGCTCAGCAACCAATTATCTGGGAAACAAACACCTCTTTCAAGGATCCTCTGTCCCATCATGGCTATGTCTGGGATCAAACACCTCTTGCAAGGATCCTCTAACCCATCATGGCTATGTCTGGGATCAAACACCTCTTGCGAAGATCCTCTGACCCATCATGGCTATGTCTGGGATCAAACACCTCTTGCGAGGATCCTCTGACCCATCATGGCTATGTCTGGGATCAAACACCTCTTGCAAGGATCCTCTGACCCATCATGGCTATGCCTGGGATCAAACACCTCTTACGAGGATCCTTTGACCCATCATGGCTATGTCCATCAAGCATAGCCTCACAAATTACATGCATAACAGGCAATTTAGGGCTGGATTACCCTATGACTGCCATCGGCCCTTTCATCACAGTACAGCTGGTAAAAACCCTCCCTCCTTGACCAGAGTTCCATCGGTGGGAGGAGATGGCACCAGCATCCGTGTTTGCTGGATTCACATGTCAGGGTGCTAAGACACAACCTAAGAATCGTCCTGAATAATGGTTTTGCCTATATTGCCCTACTGGGAGTCAAAACTCGATTATAGGACTCATCATGAAGAGGGATTTTATAGATGTTGCACTGTTTGGGCCCTAAGAGGAGATCCGGTGCCTAGCCTTAGGAATTGCCCTGGAGGGGGCTTTCAACCTAATTTTCCCAATGGGGACCTCTCGTGGAGGTAGCCTGATTAATTATCCCGGAAGCTACTAGCTATCAACCACTTACTGTGTGATGATTAAGGGCACATTAATCCCCCTACCCTCCCCCATTCACTACCACACAGAAACATCGACAAAGAACTAGTCGCCCTTCAGGTTAATTCTCCGTAAGTTGCCAGGTGGCCAAGACCACGAGGCACTCTGTCAGGATTACTGGACCACTAAAATCCCTCAGGCATAGAATGGAAGTCTCTCGTCCTGTAAGGACAGTCACCACTAGGAGGCACTCTGTCAGGATTACTGGACCAGGAACATCCCCCAGGCATAGAAAGGAAGCCTCTCGTCCTGTAAGGACAGTCACCACTAGGAGGCACTCTGTCAGGATTACTGGACCAGGAACATCCCTCAGGCATAGAAAAGGAAGCCTCTCATCCTGTAAGGGTATTTCTTGTATGTTTTCTCATAGAACTGATACCTGAAATGTTTGTAAGAAACAAGATTGATATCCTTCCCCACCAGCAATCGCACCAGTTAATACGTCAGGCTCACAATGTGTGTGGTAACAAAATCTAAGGTTTTACAAGCAACGTGGCTACATTAAGTTTCCACTTTGTGTGTTTCTTGGTTCTATAACCGAATAGGTAGTCATAATGTGTAATGTGCCAGGCTCACTAAGGATGTAAAAATAGAGTCAAAGATGGAAACCCCAAAGATTTCCTCATAGTCTTGGAGCTAGCCTCTGTTGAGTGTGTACTTTTATGTGCCCTCATTTTGACTTCTGGACATTAATACCCACCTAAAAGCTAGTCAAAATTTATTGGTCACAATATCTGGTTCATGGTTTTTTGGCCACCTTATTGGATTCAAAATGGCGGAATAAAGAATTTTTAAATGGCAATAACTCAGCGATTTATGAACCGGTTTTGATTTTATTTTTTTAATTTGAAATATTATGATGTATTCTACAGTTTTAATCCCGAACATTTTTCCCGTAACTCTAATGGGGTTCCCGGAAAATTGTAAGATAGAAAATTTTTGAAAGCAAAATCGTCTTATCTTAAAATTTTCTCGGGAATGATGGAAAATTCTGAATTTTTGTAAGAAACAATAAAGAATAATAAATTTATGAGCTTTTTATTGATGTGCAATATGTTAAGGTTTTATTTCAGTTTATCGCAAATATTTAAGAAAATCTGAGTATTTGACTAAGTTTCCCCTCTGAAAAAATTCACATTAAATACACTGAGTTATATAGATAATAGTGAATTTATAATCGGGAATTAAATATTTGTTCAAATAAAACAATATTTAAGATTTGTCTCAAGTTTCCCATAAAAAAATCTGTCTTAAGGTATTTTGGTTTGATATCGTTTGCATTCATTAAAGGACCCAGAAAAATTTCGTTAATGTTGAGTGGCTACACTGTTAACAAAGTTAGTGAAACGGCGTTTCTTCATAGAGGTGCTTATTTCTATGTCTACATTGTTCATATGTATTGTGATTATCTTATTTCAGGGATTATTTTATTATGTGCTAACAATTAGTGATAATTCATATACAAAATCTTTCTTTTGGTTTTTTTACTATGTATTTTTATATTGAAATATCATATATGATAAATATCTAACGTAACCTAGCGAGTCATGGTTTCTTTTTAGTTTTAACAGCCAATTCTAATTTTAGGTAATGGTTTTAGTATGCTTATTACTTGAACCGATATTGTGACCAATATAATTGAACATATTGGAGTAGGTATAAAACTGATTTATATTATTAATATTTTCTAGATTAATACCAAAAATATAACCTCAAATGAGTCACCGTTTGTCGTTAGACTAGTGCTACAAACCAAGTAGTATTGTAACTTTCCTAATATTTGCTACCGTGTTTATTTTCACTAGTTCATGTAAAATGAGTGTTGAAATCAGATTAACCACCCAAAGTGTTAAAAGGCATCGCAATTACATTGATAAATACACTGAATTGTGGGTATTAAAAAAAGAGATAAATGTGGTAATCCACTTTGTTAAAAAAAAAAAA
>CABFWB010008020.1:0-20557 GCA_902151455.1 Timema bartmani
TGAACCCTGGACCCCCAGCACAGAAGTTTGACACCTCACCCCGGTCTAGACCGCCAGGTCACCGTGTGGGAGATTGAGGTTCGAGTTTCAAGGATTATTTTTTCCTAAATGGTTTACCACTCTTACTCCATGCAAATGCAGGTATACTTCCTCTAGAATCTACCTTCCTCATCTCAACAACATTATCGTTATAATTATTGTGTGTGCTTGGTTCGAACGGGTAGTAAGACGCGATAATAATATATATATATATGTACTTTCAATTTTATCTTCCTCATCCCGACCTCATTAGGAGTGAGTAGCCCAGACGGGTAGTAAGATGCAGAGCCCGTAATACGATAAACAGGGTGGGAAATTTTAATAAAACACCTGAAGAAATTAGGGAAAACCTTCAAGAGAAAAAAATCAACACTGTCAACTAATGCAACCTGCCGGGATTCGAGCGTTGCCCTCCCGGCTCCAAACATTACCTGCGCCAGCCGACGTTGGATCTATTCCCTTTCGCTCCTAAAGTCCATTCCTATCGATTGTATTTGATGTCGCAGTGTCATAGTTACGTGTGAAGTCCAATGAAGACGTTTGTTGTCATTATTGCGGCGAGCGCCTCACGTCATTAGACCGTACTAGCAAAGTTGAGGCACTTTCGAGCTGTCACAATGAACCCGCCTGAATAGACCACTCAGCTACGCGTCACGCCATTGGTGGAGGGGTGGAGCTCACACACCTGTCTGTTTGAACACGTCATCCAATGGCGCTACGTCACAGTGACCGTTCAAACTGTTTGATGGGAATTGATTTTGTTCTATTGTTCGAAGTGTTGAACTATTTCTAACTCCTGACAACCTTTCAGCCGATGTTTCCTGTTTAATTTTTTTTATCAGCTAATTTAGTAAATTCAGCCCCGCTTAGGTGGCCGAATGATCTTAAGGCTTCACTTTAGGACTGGAATAGAATGTTGATAATGAAGGAGCTCGGGGTTTGAATCCCGTTCGGGTGTACTGAGGGTGGTAGTTAAGCGTACAGCCCGGACGGGCTGTGAAACGCGGTAGATAAAGAAAATCAGTTTGCACGGGAAAGAAAGCGATTTGGACTTTTTGAATACATTGTATTCCTTGAAAACTTCCTTAGTAATATAAATAAATTTAAAGCTATTTAAAATACGTGTAAAATAGTTCAACCTTATCTGTACACTAATTTGGAATAATCTAGGGAAAATAATTAATCTGAGCTCACTTAAATTTCAATAATGGACACAAAATCATGTTGCCCGAAAGAACATAGTATCATATAAACCTACACTTCGCAATACATTTTTGGAAAAAGGATATTTATATATTTTATGGCAGCGCTAAGCGGGATCAGACTCCCGTAGTCGGATTTTGTATCCACAGTGACCTTGTAGATTGACTGGGGAGATCTAACGACTAGTTATGCAACTCGTATGAATTATAATAATGTAAAAAAATCCTGAAATATTTCCTGGTTTCAGAGCCATCTATCACCCCTTTCAAGCTTTCACTATCACAATTGATTTTAAAACAAACACTGCTAGAATTTGTGTGGATAAATTATTCGATTCAAAAATTAAATATATTGTGGGATCGCTTTAAAAATATATTATCATCAATTCGTAAGCAATGTGCGTTATGCCACATAATGAAACACCATAGTAAAAAACATACCTTGTAGAAAGGGCAGGCTTAATACATTTTGACAAATCTCAGCAAATAAAGTTTTATTTTACAAGATATACTAAATATACTTTTAAAAAAACTTCAAAGTTTGCTAATCTAAAGGCAATAAAATATTAAAATTTTTCTTTGTTATTCTTATAAAGTGAGTATTATGAAATTATTTCTGTTTACTTAATTTTAATGATAATCATCTTCATTTCCTTCTGTTTTAACTGTCAAGAAGGTGTAGGCCTATTAGAGTTTCTCTGTAAAACATTGTTAGTGATTCATACCTTAATATTTGCTATGGAACTCTATACTCCTCGATGGGTCTCAAGTCTCAACAATAATTGTATATTCTAACCTTGTTTTTAATATTAATAAACAAACATTGAACATACATATTTAATAGTTTCTAAAAGAAAGAACATATAAAATAGTACAATAATAATCATCTTTGTAGCTATCAAAATATTACTATGCAAAATATAGAGAACCAAAATGGCCAATATGACCCTGTACAATATTAAAATAATACCGCTCTACTAGCGTATACAGTTTATTAAGGGAAGTATTACGTTAGAACATTTGTGAGACTGTGTCAACGCAAAAATAGTAAATATACTTTGTGCTGTGAAATTTGAAAGTTGGTTCCATTAGAACGTGAACAGAACAATTAATTTTACACTAAATGAAAGCGTTTATTATTTATTGCTAGTTGTACATATTGCCATAGTTCAATAAAGTGTTTCATAACTATAAGATTTAAATGAGCTGTTATTTTGAAATATCATTAGAGCATACACATTTCACTACCTATATTATTTCTAGCAGATGACAGAAGGGCCCTAGGACGCAAATAAAAATGGAAACACTTGAAAAAATACAAGATGATTCCCAAGATGAAAGTCAAGTACTACAAGATAACTGTATCAGATGTTCAAGCACAGATTTTGTTGATAAATTCTACAATGATGATGCTAGGCCTATATTGATTCACTTGGTATGCAAGTTTCTTAAAGTATAAATACTTATTTATTATTTAAAAAAAAATTGTCTTGTGACACAAATTTAAAGCATTATCTTTGGCTTGGTGTGCCAACGCCATTACCATAATCCAGTTTCACATAGTATAGAGTAATGCTTATAATTTAAGTTAGGCCTATATTAATGCTGAATAATCTAGAAATATATTATCCACTAGGCCTATTTTTTGTCACTAGAAAAAAATACGTCTATTTTAATTTTAAACAACAGCTTTGCAGATTTTGCCTCTTATAGATGTATTAGAAAATGCGGGTCAAGAACGTTTACGCTGTCTTTTAAATAAATATTTTTTTTACCAAAGATAAATCCGTTAGCCGTCCATAGGCCTATACTAAGACCATTTAAATTTAGAAAATATTTGCTCGATTCACATATTTCACAGGGTATCAGGACACACAAAAACGGTCTATAGCAACCACGCCTTGAAAATCTTACTTTTTTCCCGAAGCAAACTCATTATGTTTATGATTTAAAAAAATCAACCAAGCTTAACATAACCTTTCAACTATGAAAATTAAATTAACAAACAAATTTTGGATGGATTAATACATTTAGAGACTAGGCCTAGTTATTTCCATGTAAAGTTGTCATGCGTATATATATTCTGATAAAGACATTTTAATTAATTAAATATATATTTAACTAACCAATAAATCTTATACAACCCAAATGGGTAGTAAGACACGATGCTAAAAAAGTAAAATAATCAATTAAAAGGTTTTAATGGCTGACCTTTTTGTGTGTCTTGTATAGATACGGGTAACTAATAACATTGCAAGGTAATAAAGTTTTGTTTTGTGAAAATATATTTTCTCAAAAGTTAAGCCTAGCGCAAACGCACTCTACCCGGTAATGTAAACTCCAATTTCCCCTCCACTCCTCATAACCCTCACCACTCCATCATCAATAAATATTTAAATGAGTGCCCTCTTTGGTTCCAGGCCAAAGGAGAGAGGATGAGCTATCAGGACTACATGTCTTTCAGGAGGTGTTTGGAGGGCAAGCACTTACTTCTGGTAAGTTAACAAAGGAAAGGTAAAATGGCGCCAAACAGATATTCTATATCAAACATTGGAGAGAAGATGGACGGACATGGCCTACACACTTACCAGAAAGCTGCAGGCCGAGGCTTAGGGAAGGGGGACTGGTGTACCCCGCAAATTTCAGAATTATTTGTTTTGTTGTGTGAACTTTGAGGCGTACAGTTTTCTGGTAAGTCAAGCGCGATATGATATCGGTCTGTTTGATGGTGTAAAAGGTTGGCGTACTCTTGGCCTGGACTCACCGAGAAGAGGTTTGACCCCAACTCAGATAATTCAACTGTTTCCATTCGGTGCGAGAAGGTTCATCTCTCTATCCTGATGCCACGGGAGTGAATGTTGGTTACAGGCAGGGGAAACCGTGGAAAATCAGGAGAAAACAAGGAAACTGTCGGGAAATTTAATTTTTAATCATCAAACTTAAATCGTTAGTTAAAACCCCACTAATGCAATTTGTGGGAGTTTTCTTCTTCCGTTGAAAGTTACTCTGTGGGTGTTTGAAGCAAAGGAGATTCCAATTTAACTTTGAAATGGAGTCGTATCGTCCAAGCGGCAGCCATCTGTTGGCAAATATAGTACCAACTTTTGTGGCTGGAGGGTGTCATGTGGTCAGCACAGTGAACTTTCTGGCCATTGATCTCATTTTTATAGACCTTAGCCACTACCTATTTATTCAAATAGCACCTCACTTGTCCTCACGGGGCCGAGTTAAACTAGTTTCCGACCCACGGCTTCACAGAAAAATCTGTAAGCACCGGGGATCAAACTCGGGACCTCTGGATCTGTGGCCAGGAACTCTGACCACTAGCCCACGACGGTCCTCTAGTAATAAATAAACCAAAATTTCAAATTTAAAAATCATACTTTAAAACTTGTAAAACGAGCTGCTTTCTATAGTTCCTCAAATTTAAAACTCAAAAATACCGTCATCCTTAAAAAGAAATTCCCAGCACAAACCATGGTTAAAGTGTCTGTGGTGTCATCCAAGGGGACAGTACCGGCGGTTTCGGCGTATTGGTGGTTCACACATCTGACTGTCTGGGGGAACTAGGAAGGGGTTTCCCCATCCTTGCTAAGAAAAACTGGTGCATTTTATCTTAACTTCCCTCCTCATTCCAACATCTATGAGTTGAATGAGTCATTGGTCTGAGGTGCTACTCTCGTTGTAAACTAGACTGCCGATAACCAGGAGATAGAGGTTTGAATCTTGGTCAAGTGTACTGTAGGGGTTTTTTACTAAATGTTTTCTCACACATTCTTCACACAAATGCAGGTACACTTCCCCTAAGTTCAACCTTTCTCATCTCTGACCTATTAGCGTAATTAGTACATAAGCGTATAACCCAAACAGGCGGTAAGATGTGACGCTAAAAAACTATATTACACTTCCCTCGCCCGGTTAACTTAATAATCCCACCCGACTGACAAATTGGGTGGACACTGCTACTGTCTCTCTTGCTTCTCCATCAGGAATATACATTTCAAGCATGCTAGTATTCAACCAATGTCTCTCAAAGCACAACATCTCAATGATTTCAACACTAGGCCGACCCGCTTCGGTGGCCACATGGTCTAAGGCGTGACTCTTGCAGTAGACTAGCCTGCTGCTGACAGGGAGATCTGGGTTCGACTCTCGGTCGGGTGTACTGAGGGTGGTTTTTTCCACTCTCCCTTCACGCTAATATGGGTACGATTCATATAAATATAACCTTCATAATCCCTAAAACTATTAGTGTAATTAGTACATAAGTATATAATAACCTGAACAGATTGTGAGACGCAGTGCTTAAAAAAAAGGCCGAGATGTGTGTACAGGCTTATCAACTTCCATGTTTTGTCTGATGTTCTTGTTGCAGGATTTGTCGTCTTCAGAACTACTCCTAGACGACCTTGAGACCTACTACGTCCTCTGTTCCAAACAAAACCCAGGGGAGGTAAGCTATTGTAAATTATTAGTAATATTCTTCTCAACACACAGGTCGAGTGCGTGGAGGTGTTGAGAACAACCGCCTCTAAGAAACTTGTTTGAATCATGGCGGGGTTAAAAATTAGTTTGTTGGTATCTTATCTTTGCAATTAATAGCTCTGCTCACTACCGATTGGCCCGGGGAGTTTGGTACGAGATTACGCTCAACCCACACCAAGTCAAAATAAATTTGTGAATTGGTATACAATGTAAAAACAAAAACAAAATTCATAAGATATATAAATATAAGTCTGTTGATATGTATAATATTTTAGGCAAAAACAAACGAAAAATGATATAATATTGTGAAACTTTCATGCATGATTTTAAAAAGAGTATTTAAGACACATTAAAGGAAATACATATATCTAAAAGAAAATAATAACTAAAACATTAAAAAAGAATATATGTTTAAAGTCAAATACAATTTCAAAATTAATACCTATACATAATTTTTATTATTTAAAGTGTTGATAGTTCAAGAAAGTAATTATTTGTTGTTGAAAGTAGGGGAATATATATATGTTATAGATGCATCATTTGTATAATATTTACATTAGGAGCCGATCCGGTTGATTCGAGATAACAACAATAAAAATCCCTCATTGAAAACCATTCACAATTCATCTGGCCTGCATTCAAACTTAGACCTTATCAACGTTGACCAAATACAACATAAGTTTAAGAGCTTAGCCTGCTCGAATATTCGAGACAACATAACCTCACTATAATCTTGTTTCTGTTTTTAACGCTCAGATGATTTCCGACTTTGAAGATTTCGTAAAGAGACGCTCATCCATGGAGGGGACCATCATGAGCGTTATCACGGCTAACATGTGTCTGAGGATTATGGAGGCCATTTTGTTTGGGCACAAGCCGAGATTAAAGAAAAGGATTATAAACGTTTCTATGGAGGTAGATTATATGGACTGAACCGTGTTCCTTATAATTAACATTTATTCAAGTGAATTTAATATTAACATAGTTTTAATTAAGGATATGTGTAAAGGTAAATTTTCAATTGCATAACAAAGTTTAAAATCTTCGAAGCAAAGTCAAAGATAAGATTTTTGTTGTTGTCACTACTTTTTAATTTTTCAAGCCACCATTTAAGTGACCCGCTTTGATGGCCGCATGGTCCAAGGCGTCGCTCTTGCAATAGACTATACTGCTGATAACAGGTAGATCATGGTTTGATCTCGGTTGGGTGCACTGAGGTTGTTTTTTTCCTAAATGGTTTTCAATTCTCTCCCCACAAATGCGGGTACACTTCCTCATAATTTAACCTTTATCATCCATAGCTCATTAGTTTAACTATTACATAGGTGTATAGTAATCCGAATGGTTAGTAAGACGCGGTGATAAAAATACCACTAAGAGGATCTAGGTAAGTGGGAAAGTTTGGTTAAAAAACCAAGCCTACTATATTGTTTTAGGCTGACATCAATCACTGACTACACTTTAGATGTCATTTAATAACTAGTCCAGCGCTTCCCAAACTTTTTGAGACCGCGTAGCCCTTCACATGTCATATTTTCCATACAACGCCCTTCACATGTCATATTTTCCATATTACACCCTTCACATGTCATATTTTCCATACAACGCCCTTCACATGTCATATTTTCCATATTACACCCTTCACATGTCAGATTTTCCATACAACGCCCTTCACATGTCATATTTTCCATACAACGCCCTTCACATGTCATATTTTCCTTACAACGCCCTTCACACGTCAGATTTTCCATACAACGCCCTTCACACGTCAGATTTTCCATGCGACAACCTTCACATGTCAGATTTTCCATATGACGCCCTTCACATGTCAGATTTTCCATATGACGCCCTTCACATGTCAGATTTTCCATGCAATGCCCTTCACATGTCAGATTTTCCATGCAATGCCCTTCACATGTCAGATTTTCCATGCGACGCCCTTCACATGTCAGATTTTACACGTGACGCCCTTCACACGTCAGATTTTACATGTGACGCCCCTGTACCCAATATTTTAAAGGAGCGTTAGAATCCGGAACTCATATGAAGGGAGCGCTTTCACAAGGAAAAATGTATGGGTTTTCTTGTATGACATGTACGAGTACACATATTGAAAATTTGAATGCTGAATTTCAATATACATAATAAATTTTAGTTTTTCCTTATAGCCGCAATGCCCCGGACCAAGTATGCTATTCAATTAATAATATATAATGAATGTATAAAAATATTTTGTGCAGTAGGCATTGCTGAGACTGGTCTGCTTGTAGGTGGACGACAAAAAGGAACAGCCGTTACTTTTGAATTGTCACCAGAGGAAGACGTTGACCCGTTTGACTGCGCTCATGAAGTTGCTGGAGGATCAGGACAGGCTCGACATGCTCGTGTTCAACCGCAAGTTTCTCACCACGGTGAGTCGCGGTCAAATACCATCTCTTCAAAATACTGTTATTGCAATAATTGTCCTCCGAAATGTTTAGACCTTTGGCGAGTTTAAATCTTGGGATTTTAATAAAAATAATACTTCTCTCTAATCTAAGGTTTAAATTAGGAGTGATAGCCAACTTACCTTTGTGATACTGGAATAGAAATTGTTTAGACAGAACACTAAAAAAACACAACACAAACGCCTTACTAAACACAATCTTTCACTGTCACAGACAACTTCTTCAGGTCAAGAGAGAAGACTGATGCTCGTAATCGGACTGTCTAAAGCTCGATAGTAGGGGTGTGTGAAGCCTCCACTTCACTTCATAACAAACATCAGCTTCAACTACACTTCGACAATAAAGATGTTGAAAGTTAAAATAGTCCTTCTCAATTTATGTTCATTAATGGTCATTTTTTCAATTAAAAAAAAAAGTAATTGAATTCTAAGTTGTGGTATATCTGGATTATTTAGAATAAAATGAAATATTACAAAGAATTGTGCAATAAAACATTTTCCGAAGTAATTTTAGGGTGTAAAGATGTATAAATAACAATAATATACTATTTTTTAAAGCATAAAATAACTAACAAATAATATTTGAACTTCAATACAGCTTCGAGAATATTTCATATATTCAATTGGACTTCTCTTTGAATTAAAAAAGTGGATCTCGCACAAACCCTAAGTGATAGAAAACTATTTATTTTAAGCCCAATTAGTTTTAATAAAGAAATGCACAACTCGTCATTTTAGTGTTACTATGTGTTGTGAGTTTATATTTTTCTCATATCGATAGATTTTTTGTCTGTTCTCAGGTTGATTTTCCCTTGGAAGTGCTATGGTGGCTTGAAAAAGAAAGACTGTTACTTTTCACCAAATACGTGTTGGCGTAAGTGCATTAAAAAAATACCAATCCCAAGTACCTCCTAAGTATGTTTAGAGTTTTTATTAATATGACTTAAAGATCGTTTTTTTTTTTTTTTTTCATAGTTCTGTCGGGGTGCCTACTACAGTCAGAGAAAATATGTAAACCCTGGAAAAGACCAGGAATTTAAAACTGCCTGGAAAAGTCAGGCCTTTTGTTATTGATCAGGGAAAATTGTATATTTGGCTCTACTGGATTACTACTTGAATACTTTTCAAAACTGGTTTTATCTATGACGATGGTTATTTTTTGAGTTCATATTCAGTGCACTTATAACAAATTGAGAATTTTGTATTATTTTTTTAAAAACATAATCAAGTGGGGGACGTCGTTAAGACTGGGTCGTGTGTGTCCAATTAGGCCCTCTCGAGACCTGGGTCTGGTGGAGTCATCTCTGTTCCGTCTGTTGTGTTCGATGGACGGGGTGGTGGTGGATAGCGTGCCGGAGGTGGTCGAGATAGACCTCACCCTTGAGATGGAGGTGTGTGAGGACCATGACTCGCCCCAGGGCCCCGACATTAAGTCTCTGGTAGGGAGCATGGTGCGGGACTTGGTGGCACTCCTGCTGGTGCGAGGAGCCTCTGTCCAGCAACAGTCCAATCAGATCTGCGGTCAAGTCTTGGAGAACGTCTCTTCACAGGTCAGTGGTCGACTCGTTTGAGTCTGCCCCAACGGGTTGCGCCAAATACACTTTTATCAATTCATAGCGAAGTCGCATTGAACAAAATTAAATATTCCCAAAGCCGAATTCGAATGTTTTATATCAAATAAAACTACAATATTGTGCATATTTATACAACTTAAGGCACTAAATATTATTAGGAGTGTGCAAAGGTGATTTTAAAAATGCGAACTGAAGTCTAAGCAAAGATTGAAACAAACGAAGAAGTATCGAAGATAAGGTTTTTTTGGTTGTCACATAAGACTACTTTTAATTTTTAAACTGTCTGTTAAGTGTATCAAGGTAAAGAGAAAGGTTAAGAGTAAAAAAACAAAGCCCACTTTATTATTATTTTATGCCGACATATTCGACTCTATCTCTGGTTACATTATAGATGTCACCTAATAACTAGTCGGTGTTAAAATACTGTTCTCTTCATTGTTGGAATATTTCCGAAGATGTGAAGGTATTATGGCTGTCGAAGTCACATCTAAGATTTGTGCGACTTTGACATTTCGAAGCTTCGCACTCCTCTAAATATCACCTATATAAAGATATTTTTTTTATCACTGTCTCCTACCAGGTGTTTGGGTTTGACTCTTTATGTATTAGTTACACTAAGTATTACGTTTCTGGTCATAGTTTCTTTATGAATGCATATTTTCCATGTGAGGAGCAAATTGCTCAGAGGAATTTGTCCTAATCCCAGGTGATAAACGTGCTTCTGTCAAACGAGGGAACGTCTAAGGATAACCTTCCCGGCGACTATTTCACACCCTTGAGGAGGGTGGTTTACTTGCGAGGTGGCATCCTCACCCACTTTGCTTCTGCCCACATCGCCAAGGTATTCTCTATGGTGCCGAGAGTTGGCGTACAAGACACCATCAGCAGACACTCCACCGAGTGGACGTACCAACGCATTCCTTCCCACATTGCCGATTTCCTTCTCAGTGTGAGTTTAATATAATTTACTAATATATATCCTTTGGAGTCCGACACCTTAGCTCGGTCGGTAGCGTGTCTGCCTTTTGTGGCTCCCGGCTTTGAATCCTGGCATTGCTGATAAATTTATGGTTGATGAAATGTGGGTTTACCCTTTCACATTGATAAATTAACGGACGGGGACTGGATGTTGTGCCTCTCTTAGTCGTAAATTAGATGTCATATGAAGCTACGACAGGCCTAGCAAGCCGGTAGTGGAAAATATTTGGCTGGAATAAAAAACTGACCACAGGCTGGGAACAGTAACGGATGTAAAGGTGTTGGAAGCTTCGCGCATGCCAACAATGCTATATTTTCCAAACAACAGATGTTGTTCAATTTTGTTGTCTAGATATTGAAAGTACTGGGAGATGCAGCTGTGAACGATATTGACAACGGGATATTGCAATCCGAAGTGAACTGGAAGTGGCTACTTATGACAGTGTCGGTGTACCTCCGACATTTCCCGCAGGCTGACAAACTGTTGAAAGGTGAAATAGTGGCTTCATCTATGTTAAGTTTAGAATACTATCGACACACGCACGCACACAAACACACTTAAAAGTTTTGAATCACAATTTGTTTTAGACTGTTTGTTTTAATCATCGCTTCAATAATGTACAAATAGTTTGTGTTATAAATGTACTAAACACAAATATTTAAAAATGAAACTCTCCTGCAGATCTGGTGGAACGTCACTTACACGAGGCCATCCTCAAGAGAAACCTCTCTCTGCTGACGGCAGTTTTCCTGTTGGCGCGCCATTGCTGCGCCGCCGGGACCCCGCTCTTCCCCTCGTACCTGGCATGGTTCACCGCCAGCTTTGGTAACGACTCCATCACCGCCACCAGTCTGGCCAACTACCAGGTCTTGCTGAAGTTCCTCACAGGCCTCGTCCCAGCCGAACCCGCCTTTTGTCTCAAGGTCCACATCAACAAGGTCAGGGACTTGGTAGTCTCCAGTTCATTTCTCTGTGACTTCAAAAAAAAAATTAAATACTTTCTCAGGTTTTAATTTGATAAACTGTGACGGCATTTTTAGCGACAAGTCGACCATGAATTCAAGTTTGTATGAATCATCTGAGAACATCTACAACTTTATGTTTAGGTTAAGTTAAATCCCAGTGATGTACGGTAGGAGTCGGGCAAGATGGAACCCTTATTGAATATAAACTTATTTTTTCCAGTAAACATTGATAACATTTTAGTTTTTAATATATTATTATAACTATTTTGTACGTATTGTTAGAGGTGAAAAGTCACCTTTTAAATGCAAAGTCAAGTAAAGAGATCCTTTTCCTGAGATAGCTTAGTTTATCTCTGCTTGCGTGATAAGTGTCATTTAATCGCTAGTAGACATTAAAATACTGTTTAGTAGCTGTTCTAAAATGATTAGGTTGAAATATGTCATATTTAGGGAGATATTTCAAATCTCTTCATAATATATAAAGTTTTCTTCTTCCTTAAGACATTTTTCCAGGATGTGCTGTGGGCATTGATATTATCTATCAAAAATGACAGATGCTTATTGCACAGAAATTGTTTTAGCAAATTTTTTAACTGTCAAAAAAGTTTCCTGTTATCTAAATCAAACCTTAATATAATTTCAACAAAAGAGTTTCGACATGTGGTGCCAAAGGTACTATCGTAATTTTTCTTTTTAGCATCGAGTTTAACTACTTGTTCGGGTCATACACCTATGTACTAATTACACTCATGGTTTTTGGGATTTGGAAGATTATATTTAAGGAAGTGTACCCCACATTTGCGTGGAAAAACCACCCTCGGTATATCCAACCAAGATTCGAACCTCGATCTCCCCGTCATCGACAGTCCAGCCTCCTACAAGAGTAGCGTGTTAGACCACGCGGCCACCGAAGCGGGTACTATCATCGTTGATATGACATTGGGCGACACACAGAACTCCTCCCCAAGTAAGTTTATTTCGCTACCACAGCTCGCTACCTGTTCGGTATTTTATGCTAATGTGTTAAGTATGAGGAAGGTTGAGTTTAGAGGGAGTGTACTCACATTTGCATGTTGGAAGTTTGGAAAACCATTTAGTAAAAACCACTCTCATTATACCTGAGTGGGATTCCAACCCCAATCTCCCAGTTGTCGGCAGTCCAGTCTCTTGCAAGATTAGCTAGTGCCTTAGACCATGCAACCACCTAATCCGGTTCAAGTGAAAACTTGTGTAATTTCCCAGGTACCCAAAGCCCCTGCCAACTGCAACTCCATGCTCGGGGATTACATCCGCTTGGCCAAGACGAGACTGCTGGACATCAACGAGACCACAGAGTTTGGCTTGTTCGGGAACACCACAGTGAGTCACCCTTGATGTCCTCGGTGATCTGGTGGTAAAGTGCTCGCCTCAGGACCTGATGTCCGTGGGTTCAAACCCAGCCAAGGCCGACAAATTATTCTTGAGTGATAAAACTCTTTAGCACAACTTCCTTCGAAGGGGAAGTAAAGCCGTTGGTTCCATTTCTATTTTGGTATGTAAAAGTACTGAAAGGTTTGTGAAAATACCTTTCCCGGAAATATTGGTAGGCCCTTTCGCGCTCGCTTGTAGAAATTCTTGTGTTCTCATATATAGAGTTGATTCAGAAAGTGCACGTT
The DNA here is from genome assembly GCA_902151455.1 of Timema bartmani. NCBI lineage: Eukaryota > Metazoa > Arthropoda > Insecta > Phasmatodea > Timematidae > Timema > Timema bartmani. Next base: position 13,346 of record CABFWB010008020.1, read on the forward strand.
AAATACATCAAATAAATTAAACTAAAAAGCATGAACTCATATATTTGGTCAAATATGAATTTTCGACTTTTTTTTGTTGCTGACAACACTTTCTATAGGTTGCTTCAGATTTTATGGTTTCCTGTTGTTTCAATCAACAGCAATGGTTTGTCATGGAGTGTTGTCGGGGTACGCAGCATTAGTCCAAACTGTACCTGTGAATTGTTCACACCAGTGGCAGATTTAAAACGTTTTCGCCCCTAGGCACGATTATATTATCCCCCCCCCCCCNCGGAGGAAAGAGGTTTTGACAGGAGGGGGTGTGTGTAGGGTAAGGGGTGGAAGTTAGTATTCGAAAAAAGATTTCTGCGAAATATAATCAGGCCTGTACAGTAGGTTAAGTCAATACGAAGAAAGGGAGACTCTGGTGTCGGTTATAAAGCGATTGCAAAGTACAGTTATTTAAAAAGAAATATTGTCATTCTGACTAACTTTAACTATTTTGATAATGTTTGTCTATAATTTTTTAAATGTAATTATTAAAATAAAAATATTATTAAAAAAATGTCATTCGAAATGTGTCGCCCCTTAAAGCTGCTGCCCCTAAGCCCCTGCCTAGTAGGCCTATAATGTAATAGTCTATGTATGATTGGTCAAATGGGGACATATCACAGGTACAATTTTAACAAGCTCTGCTTACCCTGGTGACACTACACGACATGGTTCAACAGTTGAACTACTGATTAATATATGGCAAGGAAGATTAGGGTATCTACCCATAACACTAATCTTGCTCACAATATTATTTCTTCTAATTCTACATTTAGCCTGTTTTTAACATCATTTGTGCACTTGGTGTACGGTCGGTTATATTTATTTTCCAGTCCGCTGAAGAAGACGTCAGCAGGGTTTTGGCTCACTACGAAGAAACGGGCGAGATAATACAACTTTTGTTTGATGCGTATCTTATGCGACGCTCGTACTTTGAGAAACATTTCCTCCCGAAGTTGCTCACGGGGCGGGATATCCCGGACCCACCAGATGCGAGGGCGAGGTTTATCGAGAAGCTGTTCTTGGCCGGCAAGATCCCGCGACCTGCCTTCCAGAAGTACCAGAAAGCCTGTGCAGAAGCTTCCAGATATCTTGAAGAGGTCTAACTGTCCAGTTGGGGGTATTTGTGTTTTTTAAAATGAAGATCAATTAATGTTATGGATATATCTTATGGCTAATACTCAAGTTTACATAGCATCTATTGATTACCTTCTTATCTACAATCCAATGTTCATATAAATGAGCTTGTCAATATTGATACCATTTCCAATTGCGTTTAAAATGATTCTGTGAAAATGGACCCCACCTGCCTAAACTCACCCTTATCAGCAACTGTTTCTGGCCTGTGGCTGGGTAGCTTCAGTAAAATGCCCCCTGCTTCCATTCTTCTCCTCTCACTCCCTGTTATCTGCTCCTCCCTTTTCTCTACCATCTCATGTACTCCCTGTACCTCCGCTCTTTACCAGATAACTTCAATCCTAACCTTGTTCCTCCTCGTGACAGCTAACATGATCCTCACAAACTTCATTCCCATGGCTTTCTTGATAACCAAAGAATTAATTTTACACTTGGTTTATTTTATATTAAAAGTGACTGGAACCCGCCTCGGTGGCGTAGTTAGCTAACGTACTAGTCGTGTTGAGTGAGCTCTACTGCCGAGGACGGGGAGATCGAGGTTCGAATCTCGCTCGGGTGAACTGGGAGTGGTTTTTCCTAAATAGTTTTCCACGAGAATGCGAATTCACTTCCTATATATTCAACCTTCCCAATTCCTAACCCATTAGCGTAAATAGTACTTAAGCGTATAACCCGAACGGGTAGTAAGACGCGATGCTAAATAAATAAAGTGACTGGACTCATGTTATTACAATAAATATCTATTATTTACAGTTCACTTTTCATAGGCATAACCTTATCTGACAGCTAGATAAATTACTAGATCTACTTTCATATATTCGTACATCAAGACAAGTTATCTGCAACTGTCACTTTTCATAGAAATATTTTTTCTTCCTTTCCATCGTGTCTCGCTACCTGTTCTGATTATATACACTATATTAATTACAAACTTGGTAGGGGTTCGGAATATAGGATATTAGAGGAATTGTACTAGTATATGCATGGAGGGAGAGTGGAAAAACCACACTCAATACACCTGACAGGGATTCAAACCTTAATCTCCCCGCTATCAGCAGGCCAATCTATTGCGAGAGTAATATTTAGATCATAAGGCGGGTGTTATCTATTACCTGATAAAATGTTGTTATATTCGTAAGAAGGTACAGGTAAGGTAGGTAGAAATATATATTCAAATGGCAACAATAGGGATCATTTACACCAAGAAAGAGTCATTTTTTTTTTAATCTTTAATATCTATGAGTATACAATGTACAAACAAAAATGTAAAATAAACTACGAAAACAAAAAACAAACTCCAATTCTAAATTAAGATAAACATAATGTATATTTCACCTGTGTTGTTCCAGCCCTGTTTACGAGTCCCTGCTACCTTCGCCCCAGTAAATCTAATTACGATCAAAAAGATCTTCCCGTGTAATGTTTTTCAAGCCATGCACAGAGATCGTAGTTTAGATTAAAATCTATTAAACTATGAAAGGGTGCAGCTGTGACCACATCACCACACACATTAATAACCTGCTTTGAGGCGTGCGTCTATTATATTCTAGGCACATACACATAATTAACTTGAAGGAAAGAAGAAAATAATTATTATGAAGAGAAGGCAGAGGACAGGGTGTATTAGCGGTCTAGGTTTAGTGACCAAAGGAATGGACCTGGAAGTGTACCCACATTTGCGAGGAAGAAGAGTGGAAAACCACCCTCAGTACACCCAATCGAGATTCGAACCTTGATCTCCCTGTTATCGGCAGTCTAGTGTATTGCGGGAGTAAGGCGTTAGACCAAGCGGCCACCGAAGCGGGTTTCGAGTTCAATTTATTTTATCCAATTTTAAGATATTTCATAGCGAATATAACACTTTAATGTTCTCTTTAATTTGATTAAAAGATAAAACTTGAACAAATTAAATTTAGTTAAAAATCTGAATGTGAAATATATTTTTACCCACAAAAACTTATCACTCTTAAAAAATGTATATTTATTTTTAAGCATGGATATATATATATTTTTTTTAACTTGAAATATTTGTGGTGAAAATATTGCTCTATATTATTCTAAATAAACCTAGGTTTTCAATTCAAACTTGACTTGGAAACATCCCTACTTCAAGTACAAATAATATAAGTGAAAACATTTTCTCACTAAGTATAAATTGTACACACATGTATAAATATTAGATGTGTGCGAAGCTTCGATTTTGCCTAGAATATTCGTTCACTTCGACTTCGATTGGTAATTAAAATTCTGGATGACAACTACAAAATGTGGCAAAAAAAAAAAAATCTAAAGTTAAAACTCACATTTATGTTTTATTTTTTTCATTTTCTGCCGTTTCCATTACAAATTAATGTTTACATAAAAGAAAATCTAAAATAATTAACTTACATTTTGTGATAGTAACTTAATTTAGCAAATAAACATATCAATAATATATTTGTAATATAACATTTTGTAAATTATATTTAACACCAAAATTTACATAGTTATGCAAAGAATAATATTTTTATCCAAAAAAATTTTATTTTAAATAATCAAACTTTGATTCGTCTTTGGGAATATCTCATATTACTTGATTCAACTTTTCACACCCCTGATATGTACAGAAAAGGACCAATCTAATGATAGCGAAGAGTTTTATCAATTTTTCTAATGTTCTTATCTTTCTTTCCAAATAAATACAACTAATGGTGATGGGGACACAGAAATTATCAAAAGCAGATCCCAAAACAATAAATACAAACACATATCTCCATCCAATTTAAGTAGAAATGACTATAATATTAAACTACTCTTTAAACGAATTCTTTACTCTTAGTGGCTTTTTGGTGATCTTTTTTGACCACAAACTTTAGTTTCTCCAACTCTGTAGACACCCTGTAGACTACAAATACTATATTTGGTTGTGCAAACTTTTGAAAATTTCCACTTTGTACAGCTTTGACTTCGATTTAAAAAATAAACCCTGGATTTGACTGTTAAAAAGCTTCGTCAAAGAAATTATCGAAAAATAAATTTACATTTATGTTCGAATTTTGCCATAAAACTAATCTTGGGACAGAATATATGTTACTCATGTTTGCAATGTAATTTTTTTAAATTTCCAACATAAAACATTTCATATAAATATTTGAACTTTTATTTAACTTAAAGAACATTCTATTTGTTGGGTTTGGCTTCGATTTGAAAAAGTGAACTTTATTTTTATCCACCCTTTTATAAACCAGTTTAAATTTTAGCTCTACCCCCGTTGCACATAAAATGTTGTACGCACAACTCTTCAAGTTGCATTCACAAAGTCTGCCCAAGAACGTTATCAGTAACGCCATTTTGTTCTCTGTGCATAGTTTGAGCATCGGCAAGAACATGAAACATAGCATTAGGCCAATGTCAAAACCTCTTTCATCTTGTTCTAAACAATCGAGCTAAAATGTTGAATTGAAGAAAAATAAAACTCAACACATACCTGCTACCCTTTTTCTTTGACATTGTGTGTCACGACTATATAATAGTTTAATAGAAGATAATGGTGGTGTGTCGATACATAGATGTTACTTTCCCAGTCGTTAGTAACCTCTTTTAAAAATGTGTTAGAAGAAAACATACTTTGTGGCGACACGTTTTGAAATAATGCATCAACGATTTAAAATAGAGTCTGTGAAAAGTGCGACAGCAAATAATTACATTGATCAAAAAAAAAAAGTCTCAAAAATATGTTAATAGACGTACAAAGCCTAAAACATTCATTTAGAGTTGGAATATGAAGTTAAACCTGAAACGACATCAAAACAAGCATTCAGAGAGCAAAGCCATCTCAATCGTGTGTTGCGTTAGTCACTCCAAACTATTGGTGTACCCCATTAAGCTGGTTAACTTAGGGCTTTGAGTGGCTTTTTTTGTTGCTGTTCTTGCATGGGTTTCATTAGCGAGGGTGGGGGTAGGGTTTGGGTTGAACAAGACTCTGCTCAAATGTGACACTCTTAGAACCAATAAAAATAATGGTGAATTGTTTTATTCAGAAAAATTGTTAATCCATGTTGTGTGCAATGCATTAATCACAAAACTAATTTAAACTAAAATTTCTTCGATTTTTATTCTGTTCGTACAAATTTGTTTTTTGTTCGTTAATTTAAAGTGAAACTGGGTTAGTTTTCCCATCCCGAATAATTAGGAGTACAAGTGACGCTTATACATTCTTGTGTTCTACAAACCTCCACCATACAACTTTCATGAAGTTAAGCTGGCAGTGATTTAATATAATATACTATTTAATATTTATTACAAACAACTACCTTTTTAAACCTTAATTTCCATCTCTCATGTCGATAACTCCTCTGACCAAATGTTCCCTCTTGTCAATTTTAATGTCTAGCTACGAGTGGGTACAAAGATAAAATATGGTACTTACTGCACCAAATAAGGACAAACGTTTAGGATTAAGCTTTCATATATTTTCACAAACCAATTGTACACTTCTTTAGGAAGCTGTGAAAGTCCTAAATATAAAATAAAATACTTTCTACTCTCTTTAGAGCGGTATGCGAACATAAAAATTAACCTCTTTCACTTGTCTTAGAATTAAACTGTTCAATCAATAACACTCTTAAGTTCAAGAATGATCCAATATATTCACCAGTTCAAGGTTCGCAACACGAACAACTTGCCTTCATACCAATCACAAGGATCACAACATTGTTCCATTAATCAAATATAACTGTACAGTTTGTTAATTTACATTATATATTAGGTTTCTACAAAGAATTAAAAAGAAATCTTCAGGGTCTACATAAAATATCATCATTAGCGACTTTCAAATATTGTTATATTACACATCCTGATGATTATGGAAGAAAGATGTGACGTCTAGAAAGTTGACAAGAAGTAATACTTGCCCTTTTATCCTCTTATCAATGTTTATTTTAAAGTGAAAAATTTTTTAGCTTAGTACCTATTGAAGTTTACTAAACTTTTCTACATTGATTATGATCATTCTATTTTTTAAATCCTGCGATCTTAAAACAGAATTTGAGATAATAAGTCTACATGTGTGTGTGCGCACACACATCATTCCCATACGGGGTAGGCAAGAAACTGTGCACATAGCTCAAAAAACAACTCCTTACTTAATCCATCCTCGCTAACTTTCTCCACACTTCCCTATCCCTGCGTACTCCCTTCTCTTCAACAACATCCATACACAGAGTAATACATGCTCTTTTATTATTAAAACTCTTAATGTTTCTCTTTTTAACACATTTGTATAAAACATCCCTTCCTTTTGTTCCACACACTCTACCTTCATATATTTACTTCGTCCCTTGATCCACACTCATCCTCTCAACATCCCCAAACCAACGTAAGACGCTTCTTTCACATCGACCTATTGGATTCCCTTCAGCCCCCATTCATCACTGACTTTGTCCATACGAGTTTTTCCACATACTTTTATTAGATATCTCATTACAACCGCATTCAACTTGCTTTTATTTTTCTCCTGACAAACCTACTCTTCACATCCACTTTTATATACTGCCATATTTGCCTCCTTTAAGAAAACAATATAACTTTTCATGAGTAATACAAGTGTCTCGATAATCCAAAGTTCCATACTATCTGAGGTGGTAACATAACTTATGTTTGTGAAATTTATCTAAGGCAGTGGTATTCTACCTTTTTTGTTCACTTACTCTCAAATACAAGTTATACATATAATCTACATCTAGGAAAGAGGGGTGGGGGGAGGTAAAGAGAATAATGGCACTCCCAGATTGCACATTCTAACGCCCATCTCTCTTGTGGGTAACTCTAAATCTGACCCGGACTACCCTAACAGCATAAAAGAGGTTAAATGAAAATAGTTATGACACATAAATCATAAAGATTGTATTACTGGTTCTTGTCTGGGCAGGAGTTGGGCTACAGGGGGTACACAAGATAGTAGAGGAAGCAAGACTGAGATGGTATAGACATGTAATGAGGATGTTGGAGTACATGATATAGTAGAGGAACCAAGACTGAGATGGTATAGACATGTAATGAGGATGT
>CABFWB010008021.1:0-20553 GCA_902151455.1 Timema bartmani
ACTACGTTAGCTACATATCGTCCTAGAGTCAGTTGTCTCATCCATAGACACCCATATTTTCTTTTCTGCTACTCTTTCTCGTATCTTCTTCGTGGTGTTTTCATAGCAATGGCTGACATAATTTTTTCTTAGTGTGGAGGAGTTCGGCAAAGACTTCCCAATGTGCTTTTCTAAAAAGCCGCGCAATTTTGGATTGTTAACTTTGCTCAAGGGAATAGCGACACAAATGAAGGCTTTGCACAATTTTTCGTAAAATGCAGAATGTTTTGAAGCTCAGTGGTTTGGCCAAGGAGCATTTGCTGTAGTATTTTCCCATCCTAGAATCACTGAAGACCTTGTTTGTGTTTGTATCTCTTGACATGCTGCTGCACAGTAAATTTCTTTTCCGCGGCAACTCTCACATCACAGAGTTTGCAATATAGTATCTGTCCATTGGTAGCGAATACTCTTTCACCATATTCAGAAAAGAAAGTTGTAATTTATGTGAGGCACTTTCTTTCACTTTAGGCATGTTGGATGTTGAAATTCACATTCACAACACGTGCAGCTTCTGAAAAATTTAAAGAGACAATGAGCCCCCGTTATATACAAAACTTGCTCAGACTGGTTTAGACGAGTTCATTTACAGCCTCACCATGCTTAAGGAGAGGGGAAGAAGATTTATCTTATTGCCAGCTTGAAGGAAGAGATAGGGGAGGGGTGGAAGTAATATAATCACCGTTTTGGCACCACCGTTTGCTATGACCTGTGCAGAGATTTTCTAGACATGGGCACATGACTTAAAAATTACTTTAAAATGACCGAAAAACTTTTAAAATGCCATATTCACGTAAAAACACAGGAAAATGCAAAAAAAAATGCATTAACAAAGCTAATTAAATCAGTGAGGTTTCTTATGAAAAAATTTTTATATACTTGAACAACGTTCCAGGTTTGCCAAAAAAAAAAATCCAAAATTAATCACTTAATCACTATTAATCACTTTGAAGTATATTACCAAGAAGTTACTCCTAAGGTCTTTGAGCATGAAATAACCATGGTCATCTGTTAAGGAATATATGAGCTCTGTATATCAGAAAAGTCTCGATTAATCTTAGGGTTAAATTCCTCGATTCCTCGAAGACAAATGAAATATGGGTAGATCATAAAAAAGATTCTGAGCACAAACCCGAATTTTCACTAGAGTAAAAGACTCTAAAATATTTAAAAACATAAATTAATACCTTTTAATAATCTCTGGCCTCAATGAAAAAGGACAAACCATGGTCAAGTATGAAGAGAAAACCAATTTTATTTAATGTATGCTTCTTTAAGATTTGATTTTAGAAATTTATGTTTTCTTAGATTAATAAAATTAATTTTTAGCCTGTATTTCATAACCGTGTATCAGATCATTTTTACTTACTTACTGAATTTATGGAAGTGGCTCTCACAGTTTTTACTTCTGGATCCCTTTCAACTCTCAAAAATTTAAACGTACGATCCCCAATTATTTCCTCTGCATATGGCGTTAATTTCATTATTTCATTATTATTCATTCATTTTATCAAATTATGTAATTTGTTCTTAATAGGAAGATACCTCTAAAGTTACTAAACTTTGTTTTCAATTCCCTTATGAAAATGGGGACTATTTTACTTTCTTTTCATTCCTATTATATAGCCTCGCGGTTTCGTATGGAACATATCGGTCATTAAATTTCTATTACTATAATTTCACTAAACACCTCTATTAACTCATCTCAAATTGATTATTTACCAGGAGCTCTATGTATCTTTAATGTCGTAATAGCTTATTTTAATTCATTAATATTTGGTTCAAAGGCTAATGGCTAAGCTATATAGATTTCGGCAAACTTAATCTAATTCGAATCCTTCATGAATAGTCAAAATTTGACTCAATTAGTCTATCTACTTAAAACTTCGCTCGTATATGCCATCAGATTATTATCATATTTAAATAAATTTTCCCTAGCTTGATAGCTTTTCCTAAATCCATTACTACCTAAAAAAAATGTTCCCCAATATTGTTATACAAGGCTACGATTTACTTGTTGGTTTTATTAAGAAAATATATTTGAGGATTAAATATCATAAGTGTAAAGGCGGTAATGCTAATTTTCATAGTGTTATACTATAAATGTTAAGATTATATCAACAAGTAATTTGGCAAGTATTTAATACCAGTTAAGCCCTTGCGAAACTTTCGTACATTCAACCTTCCCTTTCTGCCCCTCTCCCTCCCCGCCCCCCCACCAACCCCAAAAAAGATTTAGTATTTTGTTTACCTCTTTGTAAACAATATTTGATGTCAGAATGCAATCTTCTTGAATATTTTGTTTGCCATTTTCGGTAATTGATATAAAAATATTGTTAGATTTTTTTTAACTTGAATTTTAAACAAACAATATGTTTTAACGTAAACTGAATATGCTATGTCAGAAATCGGTAAGAAATTCTTTCCACTGATACCTTTTCATCGCTGTAGGCTTTGTATTAGTTGAGAAAAAGGGATGTTGACAACAGAAATAATATATAGGATTTTATATGTTGTTCTATCTTACTCATCCTTTAAATACTCTTAATTTTTTTGTTGTGTTTCGTGATTCATCTACAGTATTTTTTGTAAATGTCCCAAGATGCAATCAAGAACTGAACAGGGTCTTTAGAGGGTAAGTCGTTTGTAATCAAGTATGTATCTATGCGTTTAGTATATGCTTTCTCAATAAGTCTGACAGAGAGCATTACAGGTTCAAAGTATAGTCAGAACTGAATCAATCTTCCCACTCTGTTTAGGGATATGTTTATCAGTGCATCTATCCACGCGTCCACATCTGTCTGTCCAATATCAGTTCATTTGAGGTCCGAATTATTTCTGGTATATGCTCGATGAAAGCTTTGAATACCTTCCCATATTAATCAGTTATATCAAGACTTAAGTTTCCATCGTGAGCATGTACTCTTTTTCTTTTTGTCTGTCATGCTACAGTTATAGGATATGTCAAACGATTTTGTTTTGCGGGGTTTTTTAAAATATAAACCATACAGTATTCTGAAAATAGATTCATAGTGAATTTTCTACAGTTTCATTTGGGTTTTATATAGAAGAGAACAAACCATCATCAAGAAGTGTTGTGTTTGAAATATCTCTATATATTGCCTTTATGTTTGCCATTACTCTGCCAGATTATGCTTATCTGTGTTTGAACAATCTGTAAAATTCAACAAAGACTATTTGGTGAATTTTCTTTGATTGTCAATAGACAAAAGAAATATTATTCCTCATTAGCTAGATTTGCATATTAAAAACTAGCTTTCCATGTAATGGTTGACGCATGTGGTTTTTGAATTAAAATTACAAAGTTGGAGTTTATAGTTAAGCCCAAAAATAATTATTATTTTGCAAGGCCATTTTGCTATTTATAGCAATAGCTAGAATATTATTATTGTATATTAGAATAGATAAACATACTTTTTAAAGTAATAATCAGAAGTTATTTAAGAAAAAAAATCATACTGGACTATAACTAGTTTTGTTCTAGAAGAGTTTCAGTGTTGGAGATGGATGGTGACAAAATACTTGAGTAAAATAATTTTGCTCTGAGCTTAGTAAGAATATGGTGTTTCTCTATGATAAATTTTGACGTTACAATATTTTTAATATATTTTCCTTTTATTTTAATCACTATTGGGATTCAAATACATTAATTTTAATGCAATTATAAAACTATTACTTTCTTATAGTAGTAATCTCATAATATTACTATTTGTTTAGTGATTGTTAACTAGAGTTATATACATTGTTGCAACCTATAACATTATTTAGCTAATAAGATTTCCTTTTTCTAATAGATTTTTTTTAATTATTTGTTATTTTTATAAGAAATATAAATAAAAATGATCAAGGATATAGTATTTGTATTATGTTTTATTTTAACACATCTTACTACTTTCAAAAATAAAAAAGTATTTCATAATTGAAAAGTATTATGTATGGCAAATCATTTTAAAAAGAAAAGAATAAAGATTTTTTTTAAATATATATGAAATAAACTGAATTTTGAGAAAATAATTTAAAAAATCGATCTAGTGATTTGGTTCAAAATGGGTATATGTCAAGGTTTTATATTTTAAATAATTATATATTCTTGTTATTCTAATAACAATTATATATATATATATTAATTTACCGATAGATGCTTTTTGTAGAGTTTGAAAATTTTATAAAATAAATCTTACAATTTTTTTCAAAAATTGTATAGGGGATGTGTTTTACATAATGCACCTTTATTTTACTAAAATAAATCAATAAGGGTAGTCTACTTACGCTAATTATAGAAAAATTGACCCTGAAGATTGGGTTAATTTTTTTATCTGAGATAGTTTTTCATGATAAGATTTTTGATTTTTTTTAAACTACACACTATTTTAATGTAGTTTACAAATAACTAATTTTTTTAAATTTGAAATTTGCAAAAATATTGAACAGCTTGGTTTAATTTATTATTTACAGAAATTTATTTATAAAATGTGTTTATTGTGATGAACAAAATGATGTGTTTGTTTTCATGAAGAAAACTTACTTCAGGGTAGTTCACTAAAAACATATTTTTGAAAATTTTATAACGTTTTTGTGATTGTTTCGTAATAATTATTTTTCATGGTAGACGTTTGTATGAACCAAAGCTCGTATAGGACCAATATATTAAAATTTAATTGGGAATGTATTGTGTCCTTTAAACAAATAAAACTATATTTTTTCAAATCATTAACAATCATAACTTTAGTAATTACCCAGTCATAATTCACAAGTCATAAATACAGATTGAAAATATGTTGTTTTGCACAACACACATCAGTAAATTTAATTGTAATATAGTGGTCATAAATTATGAAAAATAAAAAAAGTTGATTAGATATTTTCAACACATAAAATGTGTATTTTCAAGTTATAAATAAATGGCCCAATTTATCAAAAAATAAATGTTAATTTGAGATCTAAGTTTTGTGTCGATAAAAACAAGAATGTTTCTATTTCAAGCATTCCCAGAAGTAATAAAGCACACTATTGTTTCTCAAACATTGTAATCTATCAAACAAACCAAATCGATATTATTACGGTTGAAAAAAAATTAAATTCTAAAACGTGTGATTTTGTATTTTTTAGTCCTAATAAGTTTTGAAAGATAAATACAACTGTTTATGGAAAACGCTTGACCAAATGTAGAAAAGAAAATTAAAACTATAAAAATATGTATTTTTAACTTAAGGACTATACTGAAGTTGATTATTCATTAGAAAAATAGTTGGTCCAGGTTAAATAAACATAAATAAAAAAATCCTGATCCAACAAATTCAATAGTAATGAGATTAATTTTTTAAAGCGAGAGTTGATCCATAGCTGGCACTTAATTTGCAAACAAAATTGCTTAAGTTAATCCCGGTGCACACAACATCATTCCTTGCGCGAGATATTGGACAAGATCTTGGTCACAATGATTGCACACATGTTTTACCCGAGTACTGTTCACACAACACATAGGACTGCATACAATATTTGAACAATACAGTGGTGCCATATTTCCCCCTTTTTAATGGTCTTGTAGACCCTACTCATAAACTATTTAATAAAAACTGAATTTAACATAAATATTTATTTGATCATCTCTAAAGACTATAAATATGTATAACTTTTTTTCAATTATCTTAAAACAATTTATTTTTGAGGTTCAATCTCATATAACTTTAATTTATATATGTTTAGATAAAGTATTTGTCTGTTAATAAATATATAGCCGTTCACTAAAAGGTAAGTGCTAAACAATATAGCCTATCTTATTTTATAGCTAAAAGTTTGTTCATTAAAAATGGTGGATGTATATGAAGTGAACTATTTCCTACAATGTACAAGATATTGTATACAGTGAGTTGTCCATTGCAAATCTTTACAATATTGTGTGTCCACAATGCACAATCTTGTGGCCACAATATATTGTACAATGAATGGTGTCGTATGTATGGGGCTAGAAATAAACGTTTGTACACAAATAGTGATCAAACGATTTTTTTTTTTTTTTGTAGAGCAATCGGGAAAAAAAAAATCAAAAAAAAAAAAANTCGGGAACAAATGAATCAAAATAAAAAAAAATATAAAAATTTGTGGGAAGGGATTGGGGCTGAGGTAGTATCTTGAAATTCATTAATCATGAATAATGATTACAGCCATGGGAGTGTCAGTTTTTAAAGTCTGGGTGGAATGGAGGAGGGACTGCCATGAATGTACCCCCTTTACCATTATGAATATATAATTTGTGGACCAACCTAATAGGAACCAATGAACTTTTTAACTTTATCGCTACCATACAGGTAAAGGAAGTATTGTGATCGTCAAAAAAATCGAAATCGAGAATTTGATGAATCTCGACGTTTGATGACCCCCCGAATCCGAAAAAGTGGTTTTTGAATTTCCGTTTTTCTATCTGCTTGTCTGTACCTCCAACTAGAGCATAAACTACTTAACTGATTAGGCTAGAACCTGGTATTTAGGGTTTTCATAGGGTTGCCCCGAGGGATTTTTGGAATTGGATATCCAACCCTAAAATTAAGAATCGTTTACTGAAGGGCAAAAAGAGAAAAAGTTGATCTTCTCAAAATCTGTTCCAATGATTTTGATAACATTTCATTCATAAACATTTATAAATATTCTAAACAAAATGGCTACTCTCAATTTTTCGGCAAAATGACTTTAAGGGCTCCGCTCTGATGCGTAAATTTTCACTTTTTATAACATCTCCGAAACTATTTGAGATATGAAATTCTTAGCATTGTAAATATGTAGATCTATTTATAATACAAATATTATAGACGCAACAATTTTTTATAAAACCAATAAATTTCAAACTATACGCAAATATATATATATATATATACATTTTAACTTTTCGAACACTAAAGGTAGAGTATTGTGACCGTAATAAAAAAATCTAGCCTGAAATGTTGATGGATTTCAACGTCTCATGATCCCCAGAACCCTTAAAAGTGGTCTTTGCAATGCCGCCTGTCTGTGTGTCTTTTTACCCCAAAATTAATAGTACTGTAATTTAATAGAAAGTGAAAATAGAAACAATTGATTTTCTCAAAATCCGCTCAAAGGATTTTGATTAAAATTCGTATCTACGCGTTGATTAAAATTATAAATATACTGGCTATTTTAATTTTCCTATAAAAATGAATTTTAGGGTAATTTACAGAAGCGGAAATTTCCGTATCTCCGCAACTATATGAGATACTAAATAACTTATCATTGCAAAATTGTAACTATTAAAAATAAAAAAACTTTTATATGAAATATATTTTTATAAAACCAATAGTTTCTGAGATACTGGCAAATATGTTAACACAATTTTGTGAGTTTTAGTTTTAAAGAGATTCAACTTAAATTTGAACGCAATAATTCTCTTGTTCCATAAAGTAATAAATGAATATGTCTCTCAAAAATGGTATGTTCTCTTTCTTTCAACTTCTTAGGAGAAATGTTTGTACAACAATGATCTCTATCTATAATTTTAGATTCAATAGTCAATATTTACCTATTTTATTGGTCAAAATTTATAAATGAGGAATTCAATAGCAATGCAATGACCATATATGTGCAACTCCTAATAAAATGTCGAAATTTTTTAAACCAGAAGTCGACATTTTAATATGAAGTGTTAAACCACGGGGACCCAATATCAATATTTTTACCTTCTCGCTACCTTAAATTATTATTAGCACCGCATCTTACTAACCGTTCGGCTTATTACGCTAATGTGTAATGGTAGGGCGATTGTGAGATGAAATGGAGGACATACAGTTTAACGTGGGATCCAAAACACGGTGGAGGCCTGGAATTCTACATATTCACAAGTTGTGATTAATACATGTCTTGTCAGAGGTGAAGGAAGGGTTTGGAAATCAGTTAAATCTGTGCCGGGACCAAGGATTGAACCCCGGACCTCTAGCACAGAAGTCTGACACCTTACCCCTAGACCGACAGGTCATCCTCGCTACCTTACAGTTTTGTGACTGTCGAAAAAATTGAACTCAAGATTTTGATGGATGTCGACGTCTCATAAAACCAAAAGTTTTCAAGCTATACACAAATATATATTTCTTTTAACTTTGCAAACACTTGAAGGTAAAGTATTACGAACGTCAAAAAAAAATCTAGCCTGATATGTTGATGGATGTCGACGTTTCATGAGCTACCGAACCCTAAAAAGTGGTTTTTGCAACGCCGTCTGTCTAACCATAAAATTAATAGCAGTTTCCCAAAGGGAGAACAGAGAAAAATTCGATTCTCTCAAAATCACCTAACGATTCTCTCTTTCTCATTTTAGACTATTCAATACAATCTATACAATAATTACCTATTTAATTGGTCAACATTTATAAAATAGAAATTTAGTAGCAATGCAATAGCCATAAGATATCCCCCAGTAAAATGACGAAATTTTTAACCGGAAGTCAAATTTTTAATACGAAGTGTTGACCATCGGGAACCCAATATCGATATTTTGTATTGATCCAAATGTACAAGTGAAGACGTTAATTCTTTAAAAATAAAATCATGAAATTTAAAACCATGAATAAAATATGTTTTACGTATGTCTAGCGCAATTTGTTCTCGGCTTTGCTAGTGTATATTGTATTACGAGTTTTGAGTAAATATCTCCGTTTCTAAAAAAATGTAGCGAGAAAGTTCATGTGGAGTTCCAAACCATTTTTTTTTTTTTGCAATTGTTTGCTACAAACGAAGAATAAATTATTAAAACTAATAGAAAATTGATTTTTAAAAGTGTTCGTGGGAGGAGGGAAGGCATCTTCACAGGCATAAAGAGAAAGAATGTAAGCCTTGACTCTTGATGCTGGCCCATGCATAGTAAGTAAATTAACACACAAAGCATACACCGTCTAGGTTAGGGTTTATGGACGTAAGGGCTTTTGTTGAAACAGCTTTCTTTATAAACCTTAAATTTGTACACAGTGCAATTTGCTATATTACATTTTCAAATAATGATAAAAGTATTATTTATATATATATATATATATATATATATAAAACGATAATTATTTATATATATATATATATAAAACGATTTTAGCTGGTACATTATGACTCATTTTTATCCTCTACAGTGTTTCCCACCATGATCGTTAATTGAGCGAAAAATAGATTCGAAGCTATCAACTCTGTTTTAGCTTAGTTTTCTGAAAATAACATTTTGAAAAATCTGGAAGGCAAGCTTTAAAGTTTCAAACTCATGTTAGCAATATTTTTACAGAACTGACATAGTCATTACTACATCATTGTAATAACTGCTTGAACTAAATATTATCTATCAACCGCACAGGTAAGCTACGCATACGGACTAAATGTCAGACTTGTATATTCTGGTTTACCGGTGACAGGGAAATCGGAGTTTGAAACTTGGCTGTGTACTGAGGGTGGAATTTTTATCTGGTTTTCCACTCTATATACACGCAAATGTGGGTACATTTCATATATATTCTACCGTCATCAATTGTATTCCATATAATTAAAATTTTATAGCCAAAAAGGGTAGCAAGACCTAGACTAAATAAAATTAGTTACCCTTTCTATATTACTGTAACCGCTAAACTAAGACAGGCCAATCGCTCCAAAATTATCACAATTAACATTGTAAATTGCAAACCAGTTAATATTATACAGGATGATTCTCTTGGGAGTGAACACTTATTAGGTATGTGAAATATAATATGACCGTGAAACAGGAAAGGAACAGTTCCTTATTTCATGAAGAAGCAGTCGACTTGGAAAAACCTATATACCCGCCATCTGGCCAGCTGGGCGCCGCATTGACGCGCCATCTGTTTAGACATTAGTGGGGGAGCGTGTCTCGTCAGATTGTGTAAGCGAGTCGGTGGAAGAAATATGGTATACTCAATTGAAGAGCATGTGTTCATTGTGCGTCAGTACTGGGTGACAAGTTCCGTCTAACAATATCAGAAGGAGTTTCTGAATCAATTTGGTGGGCGTACACCACCCTAGAGAGCCACCATTTTGAACTTGGCGAAGAAGCTGAGTAGAAGGGGAAGCTTGATGGATCCACAGACGAGTGGACGATATAAGATGATGGAGGACACAATAAAGGATGTGAAGCAGCGGTTATTGGCATCCGCACAAAAATCTCTTCCGAAGCTATCATAAGAGACTGTATTTGACCTGTCAAAGAGCAGATAAACAGGCAAAGACTATGCCGTATCGTATCAAGGCTGTGAACTAGCTACACCTTGCAAGGTGACTGGCGTATTGTCAGTGGTTTGTCCAATTTTTGGTCGAAAACTCCACTCTCGTTGACATGGTTTGCTGACAAGGAATGGTTCCATTAACCGTCTCTGTAAGCTCACAAAATACAGGGGTGTGGGCAATGCATAAGAACAATTGTATCCAGCTAAAATTGGTGTATGGTTTGCGGTATCTCATTACCATATCATTGGGCTAATCTTTTTTGAAGATATGGTGAGTACCAACCGATACTTGAAATATTTACTGAGTTTGTGAATCAGCTGGATGATCAGGAACGTGCAGATGGCTACTTCCAACAGGGCGGTGCAACTTGCCACACTTCCAATAAAAGCATGGCAGAAATTTGCAGGTTTTTTTTTCAGAACAGGACTATCTCCAACGACCTGTGGCCACCCAGGTCTCCAAACCTGATAACCCCAGATTTATTTCTCTCGGGACTTTTAATAGGCGCGGTATATGCCAACATGCCAAGGGCGATTGAGGAAAGACAACATCAGACGTAAAGATGTTACCATTAATATCACTACGCTGCATTGAACCTTTAACAATATGGTGAATATGTGTTTAGACGTTGGTGGTGGGCACATCCAGCATCTTCTATGAAACATTCCTATTTATCATGGACATGGTATATTTTACATTATTCAAATGTGTCTTTCAATCATGAGTTAGTTAAAAATAAATTGGTGTTCAGTCCCGAGTGAATCATCCTGTAGATTGAAGATATTTAATAACATAAAAAAGAAAATTATGTTTATTATTAGTTCAGTCACTTTAGGTTTTTTCTTCAGAAGAATTCTTATGTCGCTGAAAATTTGAGGAAGTTGAGTGGTTGAAATCATGATCTGAAAAGTTTACCAAGTTAACCATATTAATATTTTTTAATTCAAGTTGTGTAAGTTTTTATTTAAATTGAGTTTTTTTAGTAAATAACCTTGTGATTTCGCTTTTAAGAAAATGCGTAAAAAAAGTATTTTTGGTTTATTGTAATGAATAAAGTGAAAACCAGAATTTTTCAAAATTATTGTAAAATTTGAGTTCTGCGGTAAACAGCTCAAGCGTGTTTTGCCATTGAGAGTGCGGGTGTGTAGCCTATACCATCTGATCGAGTACACCAAATAAATAAAATTCAAATACAATTAAAAAATTATAATAATTATATCTGATCAAATCATTTATTAAATTTAGAAAAAATAATATTTTAATTATCATTTATTGAATTTACGTGATAATGATTTAAAACTTATTTTCAATTGATTGATACGATTTTAACAATATTTGTTACAATCAGAGCGAGGGGGCGTGGTCACGTGACCAAAACCGACCAATCAGAGCGCTGTACCCATAAGCCCCGAACACTACTTTTGTTTGATTATCTTCATATTAACAGACTGTACTCTGACAATATCAAGTTACAATATGTAGTATTTAAAAAAAACTAAAAATATATATATTTCAAAAGGCAGCTTCTTAAAGGTGACCAATTTAAAAAAAAATTGACTTACTGTTCTCGAGCATTGAAATTCAAATAGTGATATCTCACTTTGCAATTGAGATAAACTAATTTTTAGAAAAGAGTTATGAAGACTAAGATATGTAACTTTTGATGTTGTAAATCTTATTTTATATAAGTATGAAATTATATGTTTTTTCAACAGTTAAAAAACGTATAAGTAAAAAATTATATGTTTTTCAACAGTTAAAAATATTGTGGCTGAAAATTGTCAAATGCGCAAAGTTTGTAGATATTTTAACACCTGAAAGTTGAAAATATTTTTTTTAACATTTTCTCATCACCAGAATCTTCTAGATTCAAGTCTTTACTTAAAAAAGTAACTTTTTTTCCTACTGCGTTTTATACTTTGTACGAGATAGACAACGTGCATCTAAAAGATTGCTTCAAACTTTAGCAGGTGAGCTGGTGAACTTGGGTGAAAATAGAATAATTCACATCAGCAACATATGGTCTATCTTAAATATTAAGGGCGTTATACAACCCTAAAGATAGAGCTAAAAACGACGGTTGTGCGAAATATTATGAAAACTGCTTAGTGTATTACAACGAATCTTTGTATACTACTTATTGAAACCTTGATCATTAATAAACTAAATGTGCTATTACCGTTACCCACCCCCATGATCTAAAAAAAGGGGGGGTTGTTGTAACACTTTTTTCTGCAATGAAATATGTCAGAGTAAGTATTACCAATTTTGACTTAAAATGACAAAACATGGAGTAAAAATTAACATCTATCATATAGCTTATATATAATTTGATAAGCCCGTTTCCAGTAATAATAAAAATTACGAGGAAATTACTTAACAGATTTTGACAAGAGAATACTCATTTTGGATACGATGGAATCAGGATACCGGTAAAAATAGTGGCCTAAAACTAAAACCCAATTTTCCTAGCGAATGTTCCATCTTTTCTTTCTGTGTAGGCAGTGGTTTATCTGTACAATCATTCTTTGCTTACATCACCATGGAAACCAAGATTTGTATTTAGCTGTATATTGGTAAATAAAATATTTGTCTTTGTTTAAAAATAATATCAGCACAATCGTTACTTGAGCGGTTTGTGCAAAGAGTATGTAGAGATCTGGGAGAGGAGTTATTATAAAGTTCTCATTGGGGCGTGAAGGGGGAAAATATACGTTTTTATTCAAATCACCCACCGAAAGCTAAATATCTAAATAAAGTTGATAGCCTTTGACAAGTAAACTTTTCACTAAAAATTGAGTGAGGTCTTATTATATAGAGCCTTTCTAAATAAAAAGTTTAAAATACACTTTAGTGCAATAATCTGCAGCCATCTATGCAACGACCCACTAATCTTATATATATATATATATATATATATATAATTTGATAAGCCCATTTCCGGTAATAGAAATTACGAGGAAACAACTTAACAGATTTTGACAAATGACCACTCATTTTAACGGTTAGGAGTCCAGAATGTCGGAAGAAACCGTTATTTGGTGCATGGATGTAAGGGAAGGTGGGTAAAAGTGAGACACGGGGAACAGTGAGACAAGTCAACTAACAGACTATTTTGAATATCTGTGAAGTGGTGCTATGCAGTGTTCAAATGTTGTACTAGTGACTTTCCACCATATTGTGTTTGTGAAGTACTGTAATATTCTAGTGTGTGTTTTATGAAATTTGCTGTTTTAAAGGTAACCAAAGTAATTTTTCTCCATTTTAAATTTTTTATTATTTATTTACATGTATTGTCAATATAACAATTCTAACTATTCCACCTCTTAACTACTAGTTTTTGCTATCAGGACCGTGGTTTCTTTCCCCAAATATCTATACAGGTTATGTTATCTTCTTGATAAAAGAGAACAAAGCACTATAGGTAACAGTGAGACAGTAGTTATGCTGTCTCACTGTTACCTATTGATGAAAATAACAATAAATACCAATAATTATAATATTAATTTATCCGATTTCTTTCATTACAGTTGGAATTTTAAAGAAAAATGTCTCGCAATCCTAAAAGAAAGACTGAAATTGGCAGTTTCTCTGAGGAAGTAATGCGAGAGGCTGTACAGTTAGGTTTATCAGGACGTAGTTTGCGAAATGTGGCGGCAGAAAAGAAATTAAGTTCTCAAACTTTTAAGTCGATATGTGACTAAACAGAAGGCTTCTCCATATCTATCTGTTAGAATGAAACCAAATTATTCTGTTAATAAATTTTTTACAGATAAGCAAGAGGAGATTCTAGCATAATATATAATTAATTGCTCCAAAATGTTCTATGGGCTAACTATATCTGATTGTTGTAAACTTGCTCATGAATTGGCAGATAAAAATAATGTAAAATAGCCAAAAACCTGGGATGGTAATAATAAAGCAGGTATCTAATGGTTTTATGGGTTTATGCACCGGCAACCCAAAATATCTCTTAGGACACCTGAGGGCTGCAGCTTAGCCCAAGCAACGGCTTTTAATAAGCACACCGCAAACTTTTTTTTTATTTTTATTATTTATTTACATGTATTGTCAATATAACAATTCTAACTATTCCACCTCTTAACTACTAGTTTTTGCTATCAGGACCGTGGTTTCTTTCCCCAAATATCTATACAGGTTATGTTATCTTCTTGATAAAAGAGAACAAAGCACTATAGGTAACAGTGAGACAGTAGTTATGCTGTCTCACTGTTACCTATTGATGAAAATAACAATAAATACCAATAATTATAATATTAATTTATCCGATTTCTTTCATTACAGTTGGAATTTTAAAGAAAAATGTCTCGCAATCCTAAAAGAAAGACTGAAATTGGCAGTTTCTCTGAGGAAGTAATGCGAGAGGCTGTACAGTTAGGTTTATCAGGACGTAGTTTGCGAAATGTGGCGGCAGAAAAGAAATTAAGTTCTCAAACTTTTAAGTCGATATGTGACTAAACAGAAGGCTTCTCCATATCTATCTGTTAGAATGAAACCAAATTATTCTGTTAATAAATTTTTTACAGATAAGCAAGAGGAGATTCTAGCATAATATATAATTAATTGCTCCAAAATGTTCTATGGGCTAACTATATCTGATTGTTGTAAACTTGCTCATGAATTGGCAGATAAAAATAATGTAAAATAGCCAAAAACCTGGGATGGTAATAATAAAGCAGGTATCTAATGGTTTTATGGGTTTATGCACCGGCAACCCAAAATATCTCTTAGGACACCTGAGGGCTGCAGCTTAGCCCAAGCAACGGCTTTTAATAAGCACACCGCAAACTTTTTTTTTTGAACAATTTAAGAGATGTTTATTCTCGTTCTGACTATTTTTCAGACGGAACAAGAGTGTTCAATTTAGATGAAACCAGCACTTCAACTGTTCAAAGGCCTCAAAAAGTCATTGATGAAAAGGGTCTTAAACAAGTAAATGTTGCAAAAAGTGGAGAAAGGGGGGTTCACGTTACTACATGCTGCTTTATAAATGTAGCAGGTGTGTTACCCTACCCCCCGAACTGTCGCTCTTTCGATGTTGTGTGCAGGCGTCGAGGAGATACCAACGCGCTAACTTGCCGAAAATGACATCATTGTACTTGTATTACCTCCCTCCCATATTTCCCCCGCTGAGCTAATTCGAATATAAGCATGTACCCGGCATGGAGTAAGCACTCTTTGATGCAATTAGGATTTAGGAACTTACAACCTGTATGTGTACACCATGTTGGAAGGGGTTTTTTTTTAGTATTTTTTTTGTATAGGAAAACTGAGGAACGACTAAACTCTTACTATATTATGTAGGGATTCAATTTGATATTTCTTCGGCAAATTTATTTTTTAATTGTGTGCTAAATTATCTTTCTTGATTATCAGATTTGTTTAGGTTACGGGCATGTTATGGACTTATGCCTTTTAGTGCTGGTTAAGTTATATTATTCGCAAAATAAATTAAGTAATTTATGTTTGTGCGCTATTTTGCACTTTAGATTGTTCGGCCATATTTCTATAGTTGCAATATGTCTAGATAAAACTTTAATGGTTTGGTTTCATATTTTCAATTTCTACGCGAGTGGGAAATTCGTTAAATGTTTGTAATCTATTCAAATTTCATTATAGACTAAGTAAATAAGTTTGAAAGAAATTAAGCTTTCAATGTGTAGGCTACCCCCACCTCACGGGTTGTTTGACGAGGATTATGGCTCTACTTGTAAATATTGTAGCCAGGGGTATGGTTGTGCGCAGAAATGTATTAGTTGTTATGTATAAGTTATAAGATATGATATGTATATACTTTCTAGCTAGTTTAATTCCAGATATCTATAGGTATATTTGAATGGCTTAGCCATGTTAATTTAACGATAGGGCGTATTCCTTCTTTCACTTCATTTTGATTACTGTTCACAACAATTAACTTTGTTTATTTTCTTTGAATTGGTTCTGTAACTTATTAAGAATGTTCTTTGATCTTGATGAATACGTTAAGTACTTTGTAACCTTATACTCTTCTTTTTGCTTAAGTAAGATTTATTCGCTTCCCAATATATATTGTATTATTTGCTATTGCGCATTGTCCGCTACCAACAAAATAAATATTGTTAACCTTTTGATAATTATCTCTGATAATAAAATGGCCTTCAGACCAGTATCAATTTCACGTCATTTGTTATTCATTTACATAAAGAAAACCCTAACTTCCTTAACTTGAATGGTTGAATACTTAAATTTACTGATTGTCGTTTTTGTTGATTGTTTGGGTACTTGGGTTTTACTGATTTGGTTGAGGGCAAAATTAAGATATCTAGTGATATACTTTTCTAATCGTTGTATTACAACGCCTTCTCTATTGGGAGAAGGGGTTGATCAGAAACAACTCTGTTAAGAGGGTTGAGCTGCGCTTACTCAGCTTAGCAGGCTTTAATATAATTGTTTCAACTTACTCAAAGGTTTACGTGCACAGCACGTTGTTCAGCATTCATTGCTACCTGTTACACTACAAACATTATCAAATATCCTCACTGAAAACCCTTATGCAATTTTATATAAAAACACAGGAGAAATATTGAAAACAGAAGGAAACTTGCAAATATTTTATCTATGATTTTCTGACCACATTTGTACCGATCAACGACGATACAACAAAAAAACTGCAGAAGAAATTGCCGGAATTTTTGTTTCTGAAGATGGTGAGCCACCACGACACTGATATGTGGTTTTGCATGGTAGACAAGGGGGCCCGAAAGTGCTGTCAATGTTAAGCCCTTATTGTGATCCTTTGATGTATCCGCTCCTCTTTCCTTATGGTGAACCAGGTTGGGAACCTCAGTTGCAACACAATGGCCCTGGCAAGCAAAATAAACGCACTATAATGACTATGCTTCAGTTTGTTTCACATAGACTTGTTGTTCGTGGAGCTTTCTCCCACATTCATCAGTCACATAAATTATTTCAACAATTATTAGTATATCAGTACTGCAGGGTGGAAGCACAAAGGCTGCAATGCTAAATAGACAATCAAAAGAAATTGCGTATAGACCAAATGCAAGGCCTAAAATATTTCGTAATATCCCGTGCACACTAACAAGACCTATTATCTACTTTATACTTTTCAAGGCAGTCCACAAAATATGTAGGAAAGATACCAGGATGCTATGGCAATTGTTCGAAAATATGATAAAGTCAACATTTTCTTGAAATTCACCTGCAATCCAAATAGCTTGACATAGCCTCTGCTATGTTTCCAAATGTAAAACCAGCTGATGGCCCTGATATTTTAGCTCACGTGTTCTCAATGAAACTAAAATAACTAAAAGGAGATTTGTTTAGACAAAATGTGTTTGGCAAAATAACGGCGTACGTGTATTTAGTTGAGTTCCAAAAACGAGAACTTCCACATTGCCACATGCTGCTCACACTCGAAAATACTGCCAAACACAGATAACTAGAAGACATAGATGATCTGGTTTCAACTGAGCTTACCAACCCCACGCAGTACCCAAAGCTTCATAATATCTTCCTCCAACGAATGATGCATAGCCCATGGGGTAGTAGGAATTCCACTTCACCATGCATAAAATATAACATTTGCTCAAAAAACCTTCCTGAGACTTTTGCTAAAAGAACAGTCGACAACGCCAATGGTCATCTTCTTATATATAATTTGGTAGGCCCGTTTCCGGTATTAGAAACTACGAGGAGATAACTGAACAGATTTTGACAAACGATCACTCATTTTGGTGGTTAGGAGTCCAGGATGTCGGGAAAAATAGTAGTTTTCCACGAAAACCCGATTTTCACAGAAAAAAATTTCAGTTTTTCATTCTTTGTTTGATCACCGTGGAAAGCGTTATTTGGTGCATGGCTGTAAATCTCTAAATAAAATATATCTCTCTGGCTAAAAATAATAACTCAATCTTTATTTGTTGGTCCAAACACATCACAATTTTCTCTTTGGATGAATATTTCTCTTTGGATGCTGGTCATAGCACATCTAAATTGAGATTACTAAAATGGGGAAAAATTAATTTTTTTATTAGAATGCTGTTATCGTTAATTCGCAATTAAATCAATAATATTGAGCATAATTCTAAGATTAAAAGGTTAACTTGTTAAGTTCGTGAAAATATTGTCTAGTTGGGCAGTCTATTGATACTAGTATTTGAACTTAAATTATGAGACATTACTTCTTTTCTTCCTTAGAGTCAATAATTTTTTAAAATCGAAATCAGAACCAAACTTTGTTGTTCAAGATTGTTTAAATACTTAGAGAAAGATCGAAATAGCAAATTGCTGTTCGTTCATGTGGGTAGCTCATTTTCGGTTACCTATTAATAGAGATGATATTCTGAAAATTGAAAAATGACACCTGGACACGGGAATCGAACCAGGGACCTTTGGCTTAGTACGCCAACCAGTGAGCTATCCAGGATTCGTCCCGTACCCAGGGTCATTCTTCACTCATATTTTAAGGCAGAGCCTATGATGGACGTGCGTAAATTGTTGGCTACAAGTGTGTGATTATTTAATATCACGAGCTAACAGATAACGCAGCCATCTTCGACTTGGTAGTTGGATTATTGCTGCCATTTGTACAATTATTATAATTGTACGGGATTGCATATCAATTCCCGATTCCCGTGTCCAGGTGTCATTTTTCAATTTTCAGAATATGATATCTAGATGGAGTAATCCTCACTAAGAGCATAAATAATAGCTTTGGCTATTTGATTATTAATAGAGAGTTTAAATCAATTCCATTTGGGGCCATAAATTTGATCCTCGAATAAAGTCATTCAGTAAACAGATATAACTTGTTCAGTTGAAAAATAATGACTACTTAAAACGGCTTTCGTTGCTGAACAATCTAATCACGTATTATTTTCTTACTACATTTAGTGGAGAGTGAGATAACAATCGAGTAATCCTTTGAGTTACCTGATGCGTAAAGTCATTTTTACTATATCAATTAAAATACAAGACTAACTTAAAAATAATATTTTACAATGATATCTTAATGGACTAATGAAAGAGTAAACCTACATATGAAATTAGACACTTTAGGAGAAGTCATCTACTTACTATACAACACTTTATACCATAGTTGTTTAGTTCACATTTAAAACGGTTTTGACCGATAACGACGGGGCGTTAAAACATATAGGTACCCTATTTGAGTGAATTAGGTTAAAATCAAGGTTGTATAAACATTTAGTATTTATGTGGTGATAAATAAGTGGAGGCGTGTGGTCTTGGATTTCATTGGAACTGCAGAAACGAGTGTTTATATTCTCACTAACTGTAAGTATCTATAAGCTAGAACTACGATATTGAGATACTTCAACACAGAAAATAGTAATAAAGAGTAGAAAACAGTTTGGTGAGTGATAATCTTAGTGATGACTTTAACCCTAGTAATTTGTGAAAATATAATTTTATGATGGCTAATATATTCATCAATACAGAACAATTTCAGTATATTTGTTTAACAGAAAGCATTTACAAATTCTATCAATTTATAGTTGACACATTCCTTCTTCATTAACCCCAAGCTAGCTAATATTCATATCATCCAATGTAGTTAAAATGGATATAAAATATTATATTTGGATAATCTTTTGTTTACCAAACTTTTGTTTGAGAGTATAAGGCCGATCTTTCATTATTTATAGTTATATCTTTTATAAGATAAGGCAATATCAGGAAGGAGGTGATTGCAATATTCTGAAGATGTCATTTAGGGTCAATAACCTCGGTAACGATAAGCACAAGAGGGTACAAGTCATCCGTGAAGTTGCCCCCCTCCCCCACTTTTAAAAATTCAAATTTTTATGATTGCAGTCGTTTGTTCTTCGTTTGTTCCGGATTGTTCCGCAAAATTTTTCGTTTGTTCCGTTTTGATAGGCCCACAAATGACATTCTTACATTGAGGGGGGGGGCAACCACACTGTTGCCCCCCACTTTTAAAAATTCAAGTTTTTATGATTTTAATCGTTTGTTCTTCATTTGTTCCGGATTGTTTCGCAAAAAAGGTTTCGTTTGTTTCACATCCGTTATTTCACAAATGGGACGTAAACTTATGACACTTTGTTACTCGTGAGGGGCCAACTTCACGGTAGCCTCCCTACTTTTAAAAATTGAAGTTTTTATGATGGCAATAATTTGTTCTTCGTTTGTTCTGGATTGTTCCGCAAAAAATTTCGTTTGTTTCGTTTTGATAGGCCTACAAATGATATGCTCACATTGCAGGGGCGAACTTCA
>CABFWB010008022.1:0-20552 GCA_902151455.1 Timema bartmani
CTCCCTTCTTAGCAAAAACGATGTATAGGCAACAGACCACCAAGTGACGAGACGTGTTTACAGTCTAATTCAAGGTCATACTGGGCTGCTCGGGCGTGCTAGACTACTGATACTGTTGCAGGCATTCAGAGATACAGTGTTGTTTAAGAGGTGGTTTGTTATTTCAAAATATGGCTCACAAAAAAATGGGGGTTAAATACATCAACATTCAACATTTTTTGTTTTATAATTTTTAAATAATTCCTTGATAGGTGAAGTAAGATTACCTTCAACGACGTTTTACGTGAAATTTTGAGGTCCTGACATTGTATTATAGCACCATTCACACCGTTATAAGGCTGCTCAAGTTAAACTAAGTCAGCAAACACATTATCAGGGTCGGATGTGATTACAGCGAGTTCTTGTAGCACCATCCACACTTTTATAGGGCTGCTCAAGTTAAACTAAGTCAGGAAACACATTATCAGGGTCGGATGGCCAACAGGATCTTAAGCAGTAGAGCAGTAGTTGGATAGTTTTTACTGCTATAATTATAGTCCATATTAGTTATTTAGTAAATTGATTGAAAGTTTCCTGATACACAGATATCATTTAACGTCTTCCATTTCTATTTGGATTCTCACCTTCTTGTAATCTATTATAATTAATTAATTAATTAATTAAACGATTAGATATAAATATTTCCCCTCTACAAACATTGTGACACGAAACACGCCGTGAGCAAAGATGGGGTCTCGAACCCGATGTTTCATATTCCTAGTTTATATAGGTCAACTATTTACTCAACAAAATTTAAATTAGTAGTTTATTGATCAATGATCATAGCTCGTTGTCAGGTTAAAAGAGTCTATAAGTGACTGCTCCAGTGAGGTTTATGACCCACACTGAAAGGACATGTGGTTCGAATTGTCTGTGATGAGGAGGTAAGTGTTCGATTCACAGTAAGGCACACTGAGTCTGGTTTTTCTAAATGATTTCCCAATATCTCTCTCCACGAGAAAGTGAGAACACTTCCTAATAAATCTATATTCTTAATTCCTAATCTGTCAGTGTAAATATGTGAACATCCCGGACGGGTAGTTGGACGCAAATCACCAGGAATTAAGCTTAGCAATATTGTGGAAGATAGCAACAATATAAAATTAAGTATATGGGCCTATGAAAGTTTGGGGAAGGATAATTATAATTAAGGGCATGAGCCGTATCTCTATTATAATAGAATATATTGAAAAATGGCACCTGGACACTGGGTTCGAGCTCGGGACCTTTGGCTTGGCACACCAATGCTTTACCAATGAGATATTCAGGAATCGTCACGTGTCCAGGGTCATTCTTCACTCATATTTTAAGGCAGAGTCTATGATAGACGTGTGAATATCATCGGCTAATAAGAGCTGTCATTGACATCACAGCCACCGGTGATTCAGTAGTGGCTTTATCCTGCCAATACACACTGCCTTAAAATATGAGTGAAGAGTGACCCTGAAGATGGGACAATCCCTGGATATCTCAGTGGTGGGGCATTGTTGCACTCTGACAAATGTCCCAGGCTTGATTCCTGTGAACGGAAAAAAATTTCAAAGTATTCAATTAATGACTATACTTCTTACTCTATGGCTTTAGGAACTCTGAAGTTAATTGCCGTACTTACAAAAAGTATTTCACCTATCTCTATCTTGAGCTTGTTCTATCCAGTCCACCTCATTACACCACATTCTAATCTTGAGATAGTTATATTTAATCCGCCTCATTACACCCAATCCCATTATTGAACTAGTTCTATGCAGTCCACCTCATAACACCGCCTCCCAATCTTAAGCTATTTCTATCCAGTCCACCTCATTACACCCATCCCAATATCGAGCTATTTCTATCCAGTCCACCTCATTACACCCCATCCCAATCTTGAACTAGTTCTATCCAGTACACCTCATTACACCCCATCCCAATCTTGAACTAGTTCTATCCAGTACACCTCATTACACCCATCCCAATCTTGAGCTATTTCTATCCAGTACACCTCATTACACCCATCCCAATCTTGAACTAGCTCTATCCAGTACACCTCATTACACCCATCCCAATCTTGAACTAGTTCTATCCAGTACACCTCATTACACCCATCCCAATCATTGAACTAGTTCTATCCAGAACACCTCATTACACCCTATCTCTTTCAGGTCCATTATAATGCTTTTGCGTCTGGGTCTTCCCAATAGTCTCTTCCTGTTGGGTTTGCCAGTCAATACTCTGAACATGGCTCTAGATTATCCCATTCGCACTACATGTCCTCCCCACCATAATATACGAGACTTGGTTATTCTAGCAATATCTTATGATGAGTACAGGGTATGTAACTCATCTTTATATAAACCCCTCCATTCCCTAGTATCCTCATCCCTTTTTGGTCCAAATATCTTCCTAAACACCTTGTTTTCAAACACCCTAAGTAGGTTTTGTTCATATAATGTAAGGTACCACGTTTTGCACCCATAGAGAGCAACCGGTAAAAATATTGTTTATTGTATCATTCTGAGCTTTACATTCCCGTACAGCAGGTGAAATGTCAACAACTTACTGACCGAGTAATAGCATACATTTACCGACTATATTATTTTACTCATTTCCAATCTAGTACCGTTATTGATAGTTTAAATTGTACATAAATATTTAATCTCATCAACCATGCCATTAAGGCAATAATATATTATGTTGTTCACAGTTATCTCTAAATTAACGTCCCCAATTTGTGTTTTCTATGTGATGTATACTTAGTCTTTTCAGCGTTCACTTCTAGACCTGTTTCCTTACGAGCTTCTAATAAAATGTCTGCATTTCTTGCAACAGCTTCCTTACCATTGCCCAACAAAGCTAAACAATCTGCGTATCCTAATAGCTG
Organism: Timema bartmani; assembly: GCA_902151455.1. Lineage (NCBI taxonomy): Eukaryota > Metazoa > Arthropoda > Insecta > Phasmatodea > Timematidae > Timema > Timema bartmani. The sequence continues at coordinate 2,900 of CABFWB010008022.1, forward strand.
TATTGTGCCATTTAATGTCAACCCTTCCTTACTCTCTTTAATTACCCCAATAATATATTATAAAGCTAGTTTAAAAAGTAATGGGCAAAGTGAGGCTCCATATTTCGATCCATTATGTATTATGATAATGTTCGTTGGTTTCTGATATTCTTTTATTGAACTTAAAATTAAACGAATTTACTAATTTTATAGGATTGATAGGTTCCTATTTTAGCTAAAAAAAAGTTTATAAACACAAGGGTTCCTATCCATTAATTGTCAAATACCTATATAGTGAAAAAAAAAAAAAACTTTCCTTTGTTTATTTGAAACAGATTTTTCTTTTCCTTAAGATGGTTTGAAAACGTAATTATTAAATTATTAAATTACGCGTAACAGAGCCTAAATCCTCATTGGTGAATACTTGGACTAAATTTAACTCTCATGTTTTCTCTTATAGTGGTCAAAGGAATGTTGAGATTCAAATGTCAGTTTCGTGCACTGCCAGTATTTTCCATAAAAAAAAACTTTCCCAAACAATTTGGTGTATGTACATATACGTTTATTTAGTGGGGTTGAGTAATGTAAATTATAGAATAAATGTACCCTCATTTGCGAGGAAATATAATGGAGAACCATTTATTGATAAAGCACTTAAACCAGAGTTAATTTCGTTTGAACTATCATTATGCTACCTACCCCTTTTGACTAGATAATAGCTCATGCGTTAAAAGTATGATAACAATAAAAGAGGATAAGTGTCTAATTCCTTCAAATTCGGACAGGCTAAGAAAGAATGATTCATGTATTATACAGTGAATATGAAGGGTACAGGAGAAATATTTGGAAAGTGGCCTACACACATCCTCCAAGACAGCAGCCTTTATATCTCAAATTCATCGATAACCACTACATATGCTTTTTTTTAGATTAATTTAAATATGAGAGAGACCTCTCCTAACCATAATTTAAAGTGTGTTATAAAGGTGTAATTAATGTCGAACAGATGGCAGCACTAACTACATTTGTGCTAAATCTAAACTTTCACCTTTTCCCCTCTACTCTTCATATATGTATATGCTTACTTATGGTTTTCACTGAGAGACAACAATAGCTAAATATCAGGAGATCTAAGGTTCGTAAGTCGGGATGGAAGGTAAAGCAAATTAAGGTACATATTTTTTCAGTTTTTATGCCAAAAAACTTATTCAAATATAGCTATGTTCATGACAAATATTCAACAACTCTTGAAATTATATCAAATTAAACTATATGTACACCTATTAAAGCAATATTCTATTTATTATTGCCGTAGAAAGAATTTGATAAAAATCTGGATTCAAGTAACCTTCCATTCCACCTTAATTATTCTAAGTGTTCTTTGATATTAACATAGAGAATTGATTATTTGTTTATGTTTTACAATTTTTTTTTTCATCATTCGCTCTCTCCATGAATACTAGTGCAACTCATTAAAAGGAAATCTCCTGCATAGCTTAAATAAGCGTTAGTGTAAAGTACTGACCAGTGGCGCACTAATAAATATCACTTATAAGGGGGCTTGGAATAGTTGACTTTATGACATTTAATGTGTTGAAGCAGTTTTTTTTGTACTAATTCTCCTAATCTGGGTTTTAATTGTATCCAATGCAGTAGACATCTTTTCGGTGCTCAAAATCTTAGTAGTACATCACATGTTTTAAGCTTTTATTAACATAATTTACTATATTGTGTGAGGGGGTGAGGGAGGGGGAAAGTTTATACTTGTCTCCCCCTCCCATGAGTACGTCACAGGTACTGCCTACAGAGTTTAAAAATAAATCTAACTAAGCTCGCCTCGTGAAGATGGTAGTGTAGTGTCTTAGATATACCTGTTCCTTGGGACCATTGGCCCATGGCTGCGCCGGAAATGACGCACGGGAAGCTATCAATGTGCAACAAGCCATGGGGGAACCCCCCCTGATGTTCAATGTGTGTCTTAGAGGACCCACACATCCATCACATGCCGTGACACTTCCTACTCCAGCAACACATCGGATCACCCTTCACCCCTGCCATTCCAACCTCCACACCCCCAGTTAGACGACTAAGCCACAAAAAACAAGTTTTCTTAGGGTGTAAGCTAAGTAGTCTATAGGGTGTCCTCAAGTGTTGCAGTGGTGGTATGGGGTATGTGGTATGCAAGCTATTCATTTAATACAGCAAAATATGAACTGTTAGGCACGTGGAATAAGTGTCAAGCTCATCTAGTTTGATCGTAAATTCGAAAAATGACGCCTGGACATTGGAATCAAACCCGGGACTTTTGACTTAGTACGCTAATAAGCTATCCAGCTATATCAGAATCATTCTTTACCTAAGCCTTAAGGCAATGGACTATGAGTGAAGAATGACTTTGAGCAGAATAATCGTGGATAGCTCAGTGGTATGGAATTGAAACGCTAAGCTAAGGGTCCAGGGTTTGATTTCCATGTCCAGGTGTAATTTTAAAAATCTATGAATACATTTTACAAGCGCTCTCTTACTTCCACATCATCTATTCTGGTTCGCCAGTATCGGAGTTTGAAAATTAGCCGGGTGTACTAATATTTAGTTCTTCAAGATATTTTCCCACTCTCCCTCTACTCAGGCAAATTATCACAAAATCATACCATATTCCTCCCTACCCCATGGAAATAATTAAAATTCATGTAGCCCATATGCATAAGGAGACATAAAATAAACCAAAATATATAGTAGACTCCTTATGATCCAAGATGGATTAACTAAAATGAGGAGTTATACATATATTAAAAATAAGGATAAGCCAATTTAAATGTAGTGTTGATTTATCATCAACTCACAAATTAATACTTATCTAACAAACAAATTTTTTGATAAGAGTAATTCTTGATGTTTGGTAGACAACAAGTGCAAGAGTGACCCTTTGAAGCTCCATGATCTTATTGGAAGACAAGTCCCACTGGCTGACCCCCTCACTAATGATCTGTTCCCAGGGGTGGACAGGTCCGGGACTATCACGGCACATTCATAGATACTACAAATACCTCCTAGGTATTAACGTTCTTACCATTGTTATATTTAATCCTTAGGCTATTTTATCCAGATAATAGATGCATACGTCGCCATTCAGCATACTTAAATCATCATCTTGTACTTTATAATGACATGAACAAAAATGCTTTTTAATTGTTGGATACAAATGATCTGGGAATCTATTTTTGATATAATGAAGTTTGTAAAATTGTCCTCACTTACTTACTTGTGTAGTTTAGCCAGCATCTACTAAATAAATGCTTTTACATTTGGCTTAAGAAATTGTTTATTTTAAAAAACCACAACCGGAACAGCCTTACATTTAATACCATCGTATATCTGTGCATTTCAGACTTTTTCACTGGAGCTTTTGATTAAAATTAAATAAATACAATAATTTAAAATTGAATATATGATTTATTTATAGTTGCAGCAGCCCAAATCAAACCATCCCACCGGGATATCTTCTGTAGTCCCAGTCCACTCCTGTCAGGTTCGTTACAGAACTTGCCAAGGGCTCAGGGCTCGATTCCCGGCATCGCCAAACTGTGTTTCTCCTTTAACATTAATGGATTAACTACTGGGGGCTGTTAGTTTATAAGCTGTGCGCTGATATAATCAGTTAGTTCGAAAAGTGAATGTTAAATATCTAAACTATATCTACAAAAAATTAAATAGATTTGAAGCCGGTGGTTATTTTAAGTTAGCAATAAAAATCGTTATTTTGCTCTTCCAAAATATTCTTTGTGAAGGTGTATATTAAAGGAAAGTGTCTCCTGGTTATTTTGTAGAGACCTGCTTCTGTGGTCACATGGTCTAAGGCATCACTCTCATGTTGGACTAGAATGCAGATGACAGGGAGACTCAAATCCCGGTCAGGTGTACTGAGGGTGGTTTTTCCAAACTGGTTTTCCACTCTCCCTACACGCAAATTTGGGTACATTTCCTCTAAATTCAACATTTCTCATTCCTAACTTACTGACTTAATTAGTACACATGAGTATAACCTGAACAGGTATTAAGATTCTTGCTAAAAAAAAGTCTAGCGAACATAAAGACTAACTAAACGTTATTTATTAATTCATTAACTATCTAGTGAAATAGTTAAGTTTTTGTCTTAGCCAGGGCCAGATTAGACCACCTGGTAATTAGCAAGTTCTATATTGAACCACCCTATTTGTTAGTCTAAAATTCCCCCCTTTACCACATATTAGCAAACTTTAGAATAAATCAACAAAAATAATATTAATATTGTTTGATAATGAAATTGTAAATTAAAGTTATAATAATTTGTCTTGTAGGCTGTATTAAAAAAAAAATCTTGACAGAAACAACACAGCGACCTTCTGACTCTGCTTTTATTAGTTCAGATCCATACCTCCATCAAAACTATACATCTATAATAATATATTATGCTTAATGACGCTGCAGACAAATGGATATTTATCGTTTATTGCTAATGTTTTGTAAAACATATTAAATTGCCAACCCTCCAATTGTATGTAAGTTTCTAAAGTATATGATTATAAACAATCAGCCCGTACAATAAATGTGTTTTCTATGAAAAAGGAGCGAAAGAGTTAAGTGGCTCATGATGACATATTTCATAGCCTGGGGCAATGACTTTAATCCATCTCCGTGATAGCGCCTCAGTAACAATCTTTCAAATGGGTGGATTTAAATACATTGTTTTCTTTGAAAATGCTACCAAAAATATATTATAATAATATTAATAATAATAATGAGGGAGGGACACTCAACATTTATCGAGTAGATAGTTGCGTGAAAATTGTCTCTGAACCGAAATCTTCAAATTTTACATTTAAGCTAAAATTCACAAAGATTTTGAAAGACCCGCCCCGTTGAGCACGTGAAATAATTGTCAGGTTGATCTAGTCTGGTTTGATTGTTACGAGGAAGTCTGAGTTTCAGTCCCGGATGGGTGACTAAGATATCTTACCAAAATGATTCCACATTTTCTACAAACGAATATGGGTACATTTTTCAAAAATTTACTTTCTCGTCCCTACCTCAGTAACGCAGCTAAATATGTACAGCCTAGCCAAGGTGGCCTAATTTCAGGCTCAAATTTCAGGTCTTGAACGGATGAAGTGAAGGTTTTTTTTTCAGTTTGCCATTTTCCCTCGCCGTAAATAGGGGTACTATTCCTCTAATCCCCACCTTATTAATCTTTACCCCTCTAAACTATCTAAAATGCGTATATACGAGCAGTAAGGCGTGCTTAATAAAAGTAAGCGTGTAGATTACAATAAGTTTGTTCATTGAACATCCATTTATTCAAACCAAAGTGATAACCTCTTTTATCTCCGCGTTTTATTAACCGTCAGTGCCATAGGCATTTTAATCCCGTAATTAGGGTAAGGATGATTAAGGTAGAATAAAGTGACCATTCTCAAATCAATTAAAAAATATGGGGCAGCCTTAACGTAAAAACTAAAATTCCCTTAGGTATGATAATGTGTTTAAAAACCTCCCAGTATCTTAAGACAAACTGCGTTTAGTCAATGTATGAACCAATCTTGTGTTGGGTGAATACTGAGCTACGCTTGAAGGAGGGAGCCTTTCAACACTTGACCCCATCCCCTCCCTTAAAAGCAGTCTACGGGCTGTATACCATAACATTACTTTGGATTCTACTAGTGGCACAAACCACACCACCTCAACCGATGACAGAAGAGCAAAGCCGATATTTGTCTTGAGCCCTAGCGGGAAGGTTTGGTGAACACGCGGCTCTCTTCGACAATCTATGTGAAAAAAAAAAAATAACACTTTCCAACACTTGACTACAAAACATTCAAGATTTCCAGGAATTTCTCTAAAATGTGAATACCGTTTTTATGTTTACATCAACATGCACCCGTCTACCCTGTGAGATGGCTTACCTTTTATGATTCCACCATGGTATAGCTTATAAGAAAATAATTTCTAGCTTTACGATAAATTACGCATTAAATAAAACCTATTAACAAAAAAATGAGTAAAATAATCCTGATTTCTGAAATGATCGGTCTTACATAGCAAGTCAATACGAGATTTCATTTTCTACGTAAAATCATAGAAGAATAAGAACAATATAAAATTTAGTTTTTGATTGAAATATCAATATTTTTTATTTAAAAAAATTGTTTACGTACTGTACATGCATCGAGATAATTGACATTAAGATAAAGTTCAATAGAGTATACATTTTATAGAAATGTAGGTATTAATCTGCGCCTTCAGAAAATATAAATGTTTTTCTACTATTAGGTCACAAAATAATTGTGAGCACTAGGGTTAATTTTATCGATCGGTAAAAATACACTTTGTGAGAAACCAGGAACTCTTAAAGAGTTGTTCAAGAGGCGTGCAATATTGACAAATATTTATATGGCTTTAATTGCAACTAAATGGTACGGAATTCCACTAGTACTTTCTCACTCCATTGTTTAAAAATGGAGATATTTACTCAAAACTCGTAATATATGTGAAACTAAATAATATACACTAGCAAACCCGAGAAAAAATTGTGCTATACTTAAGTAAAACCTTTTTTGACTCCCAGTTTTAAATGTTATAATCTTATTTTAAAGAATTAAAGTCCTCATTTGTATATTTGGACCAATAAAAAAAGATCGATATTGGGTCCAAAATGGTCAACACTTTGTATTAAAATTTCGACTTCCATTTAAAATTGTTGACATTTTATGGTTATGGCATTGCTATTAAAGTCCTTATTTATAAATGTAGACCAATAAAGAAGGTAAATATTGACTATTGAGTCTAAAATGATCTAGATAGATCATTCTTGTACGAACATTTCCCCTAAGAGGTTGACAGAAGGAGAACCTACATATTTTGAGAGACTTACTAACTTATTTACTTGCTCTATGACATTAGTGAATTATTGCGTTAAAACATAAGTAATATCTCTGTACAACTAAAGCAAACAAAATTGTATTAATATATTTGTGAATATCTCAGAAACTATTATTTCATATAAAGATGTATTTCAAATAAACTTTTTATTTTTAATAGTACTACAATTTTGTAATGATAAGTTATTTAAAGTTTCAAATAGTTGTGGAGATACGGAAATTTCCGCATCTGTAGAGTACCCTATAAGTCATTTTCATGGGAAAATGAAAATATCTATTTTGTTTATAATCCTAGTCAACGCATAGATACGAAGTTTAATCAAAATATCGAGAGTCGATTTTGAGAAAATCGATTTTTTCTCTTTTTACTCTTTTTTAAACTACTCCTAGTTTTAGGGTTAAACAGACACAGAGACAGACGGACGTGCAAAAACCACTTTTTCGGATTCGGGGGATCATGAAACGTCAAAATTCATAAAAAAATCTCGCGTTCTATTATTTTGACAATCACAATACTTTCTCTACCTGTAAGATAGCGAGAAAGTCAAACTGTAATTTAAAACCACATTAAGTCAGGGTGACCTGGTGGCCTAGGTGTAAGATGTCGTACTTCTGTGCTGGGGGTCCGGGGTTCAATCCTCGTTCCCGACACAGATTTATCTGATTGCCAAACCCTTCCTTCACCTCTGACAAGACGTGTATTAATCACAACTTGTGAATGTGAGGAATGCCAGGTCTCCACCGTGGTTCGGATCCCACGTTAAACTGTAGGTCCTCCATTTCGTCTCACAATCACCCTACCATTACACATTAGCGTAAGTGTGTATAACCTGAACGGGTAGTAAGACGCGGTGCTAATAATAATAATAAGACATTAAGTCTGGAGGAGTGGTAGTGCAATTCACGACAAAGTCAATGTTATTCATGAGCTACCATCTTTTCAAAGGGCGTGAAAACTTTAGAGATATACAGCAGGATTGTATATCTCAGTGGTCTTATGGTGAAGTTCTCACCCCAGGATCCATCCGGAGTCTACGGATGAGCGATCAGAATCCGTAGCAAAACTTCCTTCGGAGGGACATAAATCCGTCGGTCCCCTATTGATTGTGGGAATACATGCAAATACCTTTCCGCAAATTGGTAGGCCGTTTCACGCTCGCTCATGCTTATATAATAATTAGTCGGTTCAGAAAGTGCACGTTAAGTACTTCTAATAAATAAAAAAAATAGCAGAATCTATTATTTATATGCCTGAAAAGAAAACTAATCACTTTCTGGCAATCAGAATTATTTAATATGAAGTATGAAGCATAGTTGTTAACATTAATGTCAGAATGTTCAGGTTTGACTCTGAAGGTCAGTGATCTAATAGTTCGAATCCCTACTGAGTCAAGCTCCTCTGTATCTATAGGCTGAACCCACGCAGCAGTGACGTCACGTGACCGGTCACGGCCATATCCCACAACTTACCTGGGCAATGGTTTGTTATTGACCTTATTTTTTTATGTTTATGGGATGCTACCCTCTCTAAAGTATTATTAGTAAATTCATTTTATTCTCCCTCAAAGCTTTGACTAGTAGCTTATTGGAGTCTTGTAAAAATCATATTACCTACTTACTTACTTACTCTGTGGCACTATAAACTTGGAAGTTCACTGCTGCACTTACAAAAATGCACCATCTATCCCTATTTTGAACTAATTATGCTCAGTCTACCTCATTATATCCTATATCTTTCAGATCCATTGTAATATTATCCTCCCATTTGCATCTAGATCTTCCCAACGGTCTGTTCCCATTGGGTTTGCTAGTCAATTCCCTAAACAAGGCTCTAGATTATTCTATTCACGCTGCATGCCCTGCCCATCATAATCTACAAGACTTGATTATCCTAACAATGCCTTGTGATGAGAACAGGGTATTAAACTCATTATTATGTAGCTAGGGCCCAGTTGCCTGATGAGTATCAGGTATTTAACTAATCATTATGTAGCCTCCTCCACTCCCTAGTATCCTCAACCCTCTTTGGACCAAATATATTCCTAAGGACCTTGTTTTAGAACACACTAAATAGGTTTTCATCATGTAAAGTAAGAGACCACGTTTCATAACTTTAGAGAACAACCGGTACAAATATTGTTTTGTATATGTTGAGTTTTACATTCCTTGAAAGCGGCTGAGATATCAACAGCTCACTGACCTAGTAATAACATGCATTTCCCGACTTTAAACATAATATTTTCCTAATTTCCAATCTAATATCGTTATTTCTAGTTAAAATTTTTCCTAAATATTTAAACTCATTAACCCTTTAAAATGTTATGTTGTTCGCAGTAAGCAATAATTTAACATACCCAATTTATGTTCTCTTTGTGATCGTATACATGACATTTTCAAAGTTCACTTCTAGACCTATCTCCTTACTAGCCTCTGATAAAATCTCTGCATTATTTTCAACAGCTTCCTTACTATATTCCAAAAAAAACTAATTATGTGTATTTCAAAGGTGTCTGGTAAGTGCCATCCAACTTGTACTCTACTACGAGGATCAACCACACCTCTTTTAGCTTGATAAGTTTTTTGGGTATCCCAAATTTAATTAAATTTAATTAATTTATATACTTTAATTGAATCATAGGCCTTTTTAAAATATATATATGATGAACCGTCGTGTGTTGTCACTTTTTACTTTCTCTCTATCTTACAGGTAGAGAAAGTATGGTGATCGTCAAAAAAATCGAACTCGAGATTTTGATGAATTTTGACGTTTCATGACTCCCTGAATCCGAAAAAGTGGTTTTTGAATTTCCGTCTGTCTGTCTGTCTGTCTGTCTGTCTGTCTGTCTGTACCTCCAACTAGAGCCTAAACTATTTTACCGATTGAGCTGAAACTTGATATCTAGGGTTTTCATAGGGTTGCCCCGAGGGGTTTTTGGAATTGGATATCTACCCCTAAAATTAAGGGTAGTTTACTGAAGGGAAAAAAGAGAAAAAGTCGATTTTCTCAAAATCGGCTCTAACGATTTTGATTAAATTTCATTTATGAACATTAATAAATATTCCAAACAAAATGGCTACTCTCAATATTTCGGCAAAATGGCTTTAAGGGCTCCGGTCTGATGCGTAAATTAACATTTTTTATAATAGCTCCGAAACTATTTGAGATATGAAATTACTTAGCATTACAAATATGTATATATATTTATAATACAAATATTTTATTCGAAACATATTTTTATAAAATCAATAATTTTCAATCTATACGCAATTATATATATATTTTTAGCTTTTTGGACATTAAAGCTTAAGTATTGCGATCGTAAAAAAAACTAACCTGAAATGTTGATGGATTTCGACGTCTCATGACCCCCCGAACCCTAAAAAATAGTCTTTGCAATGCCGTCTGTCTGTGTGTCTATTAAAACTTAAAATTAAGGGTAGTTTACTGAAGGGCAAAAAGAGAAAAAGTCGATTTTCTCAAAATCGGCTCTAACGATTTTGATTAAATTTCATTTATGAACATTAATAAATATTCCAAACAAAATGGCTACTCTCAATATTTCGGCAAAATGGCTTTAAGGGCTCCGGTCTGATGCGTAAATTAACATTTTTTATAATAGCTCCGAAACTATTTGAGATATGAAATTACTTAGCATTACAAATATGTATATATATTTATAATACAAATATTTTATTCGAAACATATTTTTATAAAATCAATAATTTTCAATCTATACGCAATTATATATATATTTTTAGCTTTTTGGACATTAAAGCTTAAGTATTGCGATCGTAAAAAAAACTAACCTGAAATGTTGATGGATGTCGACGTCTCATGACCCCCCGAACCCTAAAAAATAGTCTTTGCAATGCCGTCTGTCTGTGTGTCTATTAAAACTTAAAATTAAGGGTAGTTTACTGAAGGGCAAAAAGAGAAAAAGTCGATTTTCTCAAAATCGGCTCTAACGATTTTGATTAAATTTCATTTATGAACATTAATAAATATTCCAAACAAAATGGCTACTCTCAATATTTCGGCAAAATGGCTTTAAGGGCTCCGGTCTGATGCGTAAATTAACATTTTTTATAATAGCTCCGAAACTATTTGAGATATGAAATTACTTAGCATTACAAATATGTATATATATTTATAATACAGATATTTTATCCGAAACATATTTTTATAAAATCAATAACTTTCAATCTATACGCAATTATATGAATTTTTTTAACTTTTTGGACATTAAAGTTTAAGTATTGCGACCGTAAAAAAAAACTAACCTGAAATGTTGATGGATGTCGACGTCTCATGACCCCCCGAACCCTAAAAAATAGTCTTTGCAATGCCGTCTGTCTGTGTGTCTATAAAAACTTAAAATTAAGGGTAGTTTACTGAAGGGCGAAAAGAGAAAAATTTGGTTTTCTCAAAATCTGCTCAAACGATTTTGATTAAAATTCGTATCTAGGCGTTGATTAAGATTATAAATAAACTGGCTATTTTCATTTTCCTATGAAAATGATTTTTAGGGTACTTTACAGAAGCGTTAATTTCCGTATCTCCACAACTATTTGAGAAACTAAACAACTTATCATTGCAAAATTGTAGGACTATTAGAAATAAAAAACTTTTATTTGACATATATTTTTATAAAAGCAGCAGTTTCTGAGATATTTGCAAATATATTAATACAATTTTGTGAGCTTTAGTTGTAAACATATACTACTTAAGTCTTAACGCAATAATTCTCCAATGCCATAGAGTAATTAAATATAAGTATCTAAAAAAGTATGTTATTTTTCCTTAAAGCTCTTAGGAGAAATGTTTGCATAGCAATGATCTATCTCCATTTTAGACTCAATAGTCAATATTTACATTTTTTATTGGTCAAAATGTATAAATGAATAATTAAATATCAATGCGATGACTTGAAGATCTGCAACACCTTATAAAATGTTAAAATTTTAACCAGAAATCGAAATTTTAATACGAAGTGTTGACCCTTGTGGAAGACATTAAACTGTTTGAAATGCTCTTAGGTGGACAAAGATGCGCCTCTTTTCTCATTGATTATATATCATTGTATATTATTTTATGCGTGTTCTTATGTAGAGTGGTGATGATACAATGTACATTATTCCGTTCAGAAATCTTACGAGTTTATAGAAAGAGAGAGAAAGTCTGTGCGGTGTGCCGTACCATTTATTTCTAATATCTGCCGAATATTAAAAATATGATCTGTGATCAATCTATTTCGTCGCGGGCCTGTTCGAGTTCCCACGAAAGCTGATTTAATCCCCTTTTCGATAAAGTTAGCTTAATTCTATGGTCAAGCTCCTATAGTTGGTGGGTTGGGGGGTGGGAGGGATCTAATTACTTCATTTTGGAAGTGGCGAAGCGGAAAGGAGGGTGGTTCCTTCACGACACCTGAAGGAATGGATTATAAGTATAGTTGGTTAATTTCTACATATACTTAAGGTTGTTACCCAACCTAATTTAACCTAACGTTTCCTTCATTACCGAATTTCATTCTTATTTAATTTGGTATTTTACTGTGCGAAGATCCCCTCCTTGAGGTGTCGTGAAGGAACTCAACCATTGCTATCGGACTAATTATTTCCGTGGATGAACTCGATACCCCCGTCCCCCAAATCACTCGGAGAAATTATAATCCCTTCCTTGAGGTGTTGTGGAGGAACTCAATCATCAATATCGAACTAATTATCTCCGTGGAGGACCTTGACATCCCCGTTCGTCGCGTACTGCCCACGACCCTAATTAATAATAAAGAATACATTAAATCTCTTCAAGGAATATTTTATCTATATAAAGGCAGGTTAACACGGTACGATAAATCGTAACGATGGGATTGACAATTTATTGTTCAAATAAATCGAACGAGTGAGTACTGTTTACATGCAAAGATTTCTTGTCCAATATTCATTATCGACCGCGGTACACTCAGTTAGTTTTTGCCATGGAGGAAGTACTGTTGTGGCCGTTATATATCGTTTGTTTAGCAAGAAAAGTGAAAAAGTCGCGAAGACCAAGAAGAAAGTGGAGCCACCAGTGGTTGCTGAAGAAATGGGCATTTTCTCATATAAAATTATTGAAAGAATTGCGAAATGAGCCCAATGACTGGCGGAATTATTTAGGAATGGATGAAGAGACTTATGTTGAGTTGAACAGCCAATGCAAACTGAGTCAAATCGTAGCGATGAATAGCTGCTACTTGTTTACACGTTCCAACTTGTCGTTACGATTCGCAGAAATTGATGCCGGCCGGCATCAACCATCCAATCCAATTCCAATTCCAATAAATCGCTTCAATGTCATGTTTAAACGCAACAATAAATCGTAACAATTTGATCGTTACGATAAATTGCTAGCATTTATCGTAGCGCGTAAGCCTGCCTTAAATCTCATTGCCATCTCTTGTTGGTGGATTTCACTACTTGCCACCATTGGTGAAACCTGCTTCACCCCAAATGTTTGGGTACTGCAGGGCAGTACAGGGCAAGTATTCAAATCGAGTACGTTACGTGAACGCATGGTTAACGGTTGCGGGACTTGTTCCGTTACGTGTTCGTATCGCCTGAGTTGAGCCTAAGTTTGGATGCATGTTTAAAGATGACTGTAGGTATTGAAGAGATTATCTTTAAGTTGAGTTTGGGAAAATAGCACGTATTGGTCCCTCTTCTAAGTTGTTTAGGAGCTCAACACCTATTTTGGACTAAAGTTGTACCATCTGGATAAATAATTTGTAGTTCTAATATCACAATTATTATTGTTAATTAACCTATTATTGTTAATAAACCAATCAGAATGTTTTTATTGTTGTATGAATAATTTTATCATATTGATTTGGAAGTCTTAAAAGTCTTTAGTAAATAAAACTTTATTTTAGTGCATATATATATATAACCTTATTAGAGAAGGTATATATGTATATATATATATATATATATACATACATATATATATATAAATTTATATGTATACAAATATATACAAATATAATTATATAATATAATTATATAATTATATATATGATATATATAAATAATATAATAATATAATTATATATATATATAATATAATTATATATTTATATAATTATATATATATAAATAATATAATTATATAATTATATATATATAAATAATATAATTATATATTTATATAATTATATGTATAAATAATATAATAATATAATTATATATATAATATATATAAATATAACTTGAGTGTTTATATATATATATATATATAAATAAAACTTGAGTGTTTATATATATATTATATAATGAATTATATAATATATATATTATATAATTAATTATATTATTATATTATATTAATATTATATAATTATATTATTATATTAATATTATATAATTATATTATTATATTAATATTATATTATTATATTAATATTATATTATTATATTATATTAATATTATATAATTATATTATATTAATATTATATAATTATATTTGTATATATTTGTATATATATAAATCTATATATATATATATATAAATTTAAGTGACAATAAATACCTTCTATAATAAGGCTAGGATTCGAATCCTAGGCGAGTGTACGGAGGTGTTATTTCAAATTGCACCTGTCAGTTTGACCTATGCTTGACTGGAACAAACTGGAAATTGTCCACTCACATTGCTTAAGATTGTCAATTAATACAATTTTAATGCTAAGTTTTTATTTTCAAATTATTTTAAGTTAAATTGTACTGTACAATTCAAATTATTTGAGTTTAATTGGAATTTAAAAATCACTATATAACTTTTACAAAGCGTTGTTCAATGTATTATTTTACAATTTATATTATCACGTAAGAATAAACTAATTTATTAATTTAATTTGAACATGTTTTTGAGTAAATATTGCTAGTATTCATTCTTGGTAGTACTATTCTAATGCTTATGATATGTTCAAAACCCAAATTATTTAGAGGGAGAAAACTTCTGAAAAAATTAAATATAACATTGATCTTGTATTATCCATGGTTTATTTTCAAATTAATTAAGAGAATAAGTTCACAAACACAGGCACGGTGATAAGACGCTATGCACACGCAAATGAGGACATTGTGGAATATTAAGCCAGAGAGTACTTGATGGCAAACTTGATGAATGCCCCCGGTGTGAACTTATCAATCAGAACATTAATAATAGGATGCGGACTCAAAGTAAGGTTTATAAATACAAATATGTTTTTGATTCAACATTGATAATATTTTAATATAATTTTACTATCATTTATAGGTCAGTCGTCACTCCTAGTTTATGGCAAAGTCTGTGATGGACGTGCAGACATCGTCAGTTACATATATATGACCAAGTAAGATCCCGATCTATCAGAAAACGCAACCACTTTCAAATTGAAAGGGAGTTATGTTGTCAACTGTACAATGACAACTGTAAGAATGCGCATATCATAATGGATTAAATAGCTGAGCTATTATATTTGTTAGTTACAGTTATAGCCGCATTTAAATAGCATAAATTAAATTGTAAGATGACACCAGTACTGCCCCTCCCGGGTTCGATTTTTTTATTTATTTTATTTATTTTCCTGGTCTAAAAGGCGCAATCAAGTATTACGTTAACACATTTTGGGCCATTTTGGACTCCTTTCCCTCCTTTGTAAGAAAACGACCCCGCCTCAATCAAACCAAGGTCTTGCTTACATTATATTTGTCAACATTTTTGTAATTTTTTCTCAGGAATCAATATTTTTAGCCAATTTATAAATTTCTGGTAGTTATAAACTTAAAGGTTTAAATGAGAGGTAAAAAAATATTCACAATAGGCAATGTTTTAAAGTGATTGTTTTTATTTATAATACTAAAAAGGTAAAATTAAAAAAAGCATAAAAGTTTGAATAAAAAATCCTTAAGAGATACGATTTAAATGTTCACCTCAATGTGTATTGAGTCTCTATCTACAAATTTAAAAAAAAACATCGAGATCAAGATCTAATTAAATCCTAAATATATGACTTAGGCATGATAATAATTTGAATTGTTATTTTTAAATAAGGACTTGTAATATTACATGTTCTACTGATATAATGTTGCTAGTTTTGTAAGCTTACATCGATGGAAGATGCAAAATGTGAGAAGTAAAGAAATTTAGAGAACCAAAATAATAAAGAGCATTACATATATTCCTTAAGTGTACAATATTTAGTATTTAGCTTTGTATCATGCCTCCCAAGCTTTGTATCAAACGTCCCTAGCTTTATATCATGCATCCCTAGCTTTGTATCATGCATCCTTAGCCTTGTATCATGCCTCCCTAGCTTTGTATCATGCCTCCCTAGCCTTGTATCATGCATCCCTAGCCTTGTATCATGCATCCCTAGCCTTGTATCATGCCTCCCTAGCTTTGTATCATGCCTTCCTAGCCTTGTATCATGCCTCCCTAGCCCTGTATCATGCATCCCTAACCCTGTATCATGCGCCCCTAGCCTTGTATCATGCCTCCCTAGCTTTGTATAATGCATCCCTAGCCTTGTATCATGCCTCCCTAGCCCTGTATCATGCCTCACTAGCTTTGTATCATGCATCCCTAGCCTTGTATCATGCCTCCCTAACTTTGTATCATGCATCCCTAGACTTGTATCATGCATTCCTAGCCTTGTATCAGGCCTCCCTAGCTTTGTATTATGCCTCCCTAGCCTTGTATCTTGCCTCCCTAGCCCTGTATCATGTGTCCCTAGCCCTGTATCATGCGTCCCTAGCCTTGTATCATGCCTCCCTAGCTTTGTATCATGCATCCATAGCTTTGTATCATGCATCCCTAACCTTGTATCATGCCTCGCTAGCTTTGTATCATACCTCCCTAGCCTTGTATCATGCCTCCCTAGCCCTGTATTATGTGTCCCTAGCCCTGTATCATGCGTCCCTAGCCTTGTATCATGCCTCCCTAGCTTTTTATCATGCATCCCTAGCTTTGTATCATGCATTCCTAGCCTTGTATCATGCCTCGCTAGCTTTGTATCATGCATCTCTAGCCTTGTATAATGACTCCCTAGCTTTGTATCATGCATCCCTAGCTTTGTATCAATCATCCCTAGCCTTGTATCAGGCCTCCCTAGCTTTGTATCATGCATCCCTAGCCTTGTATCGTGCCTCCCTAGCTTTGTATCATGCATCCCTAGACTTTTATCATGCGTCCCTAGCTTTGTATCATGCATCCCTAGCTTTGTATCATGCATCCCTAGATTTGTATCATACCTCCCTAGCTTTGTATCATGCCTCCCTAGCTTTGTTTCATGCATCCCTAGCCTTGTATCATGCCTCCCTAGCCCTGTAGCATGCCTCCCTAGCTTTGTATCATGCATACCTAACCTTGTATCATGCCTCCCTAGCTTTGTATAATGCATCCCTAGCCTTGTATCAAGCCTCCCTAGCTTTGTATCATGCATCCCTAGCCTTATATCATGCCTCCCTAGCTTTGTATCATGCATCCCTAGCCTTGTATAAAGCCTCCCTAGCTTTGTATCATGCATCCCTAGCCTTGTATCATGCCTCCCTATTCCTGTATAATGCCTCCTTAGACTTGTATCATGCTTCCCTAGCTTTGTATCATGCATCCCTAGCTTTGAATCATGGATCCCGAGCCTTGTATCAGGACTCCCTAGCTTTGTATTATACCTCCCTAGCCTTGTATCATGCCTCCCTAGCCCTGTATTATGTGTCCCTAGCCCTGTATCATGCGTCCCTAGCCTTG
>CABFWB010008023.1:0-10565 GCA_902151455.1 Timema bartmani
AAAGCAAACGGTGAAATCTGAAAAAAACAATCTTTACAAGTGAAAACACTTAAAATTGTATTTGTTTCTATTTTACCATAATTATAACACAAACTCGTTAGATTTTCCATAAAAATCCTCCCTCTCAGCTTAGTAATTTTTTTACGATTTGGTAAATAAGATTATTTTAATCGTTTTATTATTTTTATTATTATTATTAAGATGTTAAGTCATTTGTTGTGTTTATTGAAACTATATCTTTGTGCAAGGTATTTCAATTAGTTCTATAAGACAGTGAAAATGAGTGATTAGAGTGGAATTATAATCTCTTAATGAAAATAAAACATTTAAGAATTTTTCGAAAGGAAAAAAAAAATTTGTTTCTTCATAAACATTGATAAAAATACGTAAGATGGATTCTGAGCCCATTCCTCCTCCCCCCAATAAAAATTAAATAAGATACTGAATCCCATCCCCCAAACACACTTACGTAATTTAAGGACGGCCCCAAAGCGCATTTTTCATATTAATCAATGGAGCGACTTTGGTGACCACATTTTAAAACTTTTCACTGTCTATTAGTAAATATTTTTGAAATGAATTGAGTATATTTGTATATTCACACATTATAGTGTATGAACTTTAATAAAAATGTGATATAATGTGATAACACATATTTGGTTAAAGGCTGTGTCGACTCTTATTTCAAATAGTTAATAAAATAAATATAACAGTGTAACATCGTTCATAGAAGCAACATTTCTAATTGAATAATAGCTTTAGCATTGTTAGCAACGTGCCAGAACGTGACATTTAGACAGGCAAGGGTTTATGGTCTAGTGACGTCACTCACTTAATTTGCATTGTAAGAGCACACTCCATTCTAAATATCAGGACATTCTTAAGAGTCCGTCTTATAGTAGATTAACCGGGATATTAGGTACAAGATTACGCTTGAACCAGATAAGTCCAACACCTTAGCTCACTTGGTAGCATCTCTGTTACTGAGTTAAGGATATCAGGTTTGATTCCTGACATGGCCGAAAAATGTATCATTGATGAAATGACTGTTTATCCGTTCACAGTGATGAATTAACGGCTGGGGACTGGGTGTTGTCTGTTCTAAAATTAAGTTATTAGTCGTGTGCCGATATAATCAGTAGTTTCAGAAATTTAACATTAAATACCTGGATTGAATGAAACGAACCATAAAACGTTTTGAAGTGAGGTTTTTTTCCATCTATCATTGGACAACAGCGAAATTTGGAGTCAATTTGATAATTTTATTAATTTTAAAATAATTGTTCTTTTAACGTTGTATTTAAAAAAAATTCAATACCTTAGCTCAGTCGGTAGCTAGCGTGTCTTTCTAATGAGCTAAGAGGTCCCGGGTTCGATTCCTAGCATAGCTGAAAATTTCACCATGCATGACATGTGGGTTTACCCTTTCACAGTGATGAATTGAGCTGGATGTTGTCTGTTAATATTATGTTAGTTTATATGTCGTGTGTTGTTTATATAATCGGTCGGTTCAGAACGTGCACGCTAAATACCTCAAATAAATGAAAAAATTTAATAGTTCTTAATATGGAAAAATCATTTTGCTTGTTTGAATAAAACTGTTTTTAAAGAAGAAACAGGAAATCTCACCACGATGTGAAGCCTGGTTCGAGCTGTGTTAACTATATAATTTAGGTGTTAACCGTGGAGTGATACGGACTTTTAATGTGGTACACCGTATATTCATTATACGAGGTCGAAAGTCTATATTTATTTTAGGGCCAACAGCATCGTTGGTCATAAGGATAAGCTACAAGTCTCGTCTGGATATGTTTGCCAATGATGGGGAAGTCGGGGTTCGAATGCTGAATGGGTTTACTGAGAGTGAAGTTCTATAAATGGTTTCCCACTCACTCTCCTGTATAAACTGCTACCTTACTCAATACTATTCCTGTAAGTGAGTAGATGGCCCGGACTCCGGACGGTTAGTAATTTTTTATTCCCCCAGGTGGAGTGGACGTCGTTGCCGTATGCAGCGAAGGGTTGCCGAGATATTATTTCGTGTAGTTGCCAATCATTCTGCAGCAACAGATGCAGATGTGTAAAGGCAGGACTTCCTTGTACGAGCATTTGCAATTGTGGTGGTTGTGGTGAAGACTGAAATGTAAGAGTAGTGTGTATGTCCCATTGGAACCCCAGTTCCTATGACGAGTCAAAACACTCACTACATCCTGTGTGATAGAATTACCGTTATAATAATTACCCTAAATCTCTCATAACCGCGCTGTGATTTTCCCCGCCAAGTTTGACCCACTTTCCACATCCATGAGAAACACTCCTGTCCAAACTTGTTCGTTCCTGTCCCATTTGATTTTCTGCACCATTTGATTTTTACCCCATTTGAGGGGGAGTGGGGAGCATCCTTTCTCGATGACTGTCAAACATAAAGTGATGTCTCACTGTGATTTTCCATCCCTCCAAGTTGGATTCCCTTTCCCCATCCGGGGCCCCAGATTGATACTCGGTGATAATTATACTAAACATGTTCAAACAGGAAAATACGGGCTAGCACTGGTTCAGTACAGCGCTGTGATGTTCCATCCCTACAAATTTAACCCCTTTTCCCACACACGAGAAATTTACCGTTACTCCCCAGGGGCTCCATGCCAATACTAGGCCTGGGTGGTAAGACTCAAGGGACATCAATGACAATAATTATCACGCAACGTGTACATCCTGATGAAGCTGATCTTTGTGTCACACCATTATATTTGATCAGACCTAGCTGTACAGTACATGTGCACTAAGTGTCTAACACAACCTAACCCACCACTATGTATCATTAAGGCTGGTTACACACCAACGAGTCCCGAGTCTAGTCGAGTCTTATGGAGTCGAGTCAACTCTGACTCTAGAGTCAAGGCCTTTCACACTAGTGAATCGAGTCATTGAGTCCACTTGTTTGATCAAAGAGCTCGTGCAAGATGGATTCAGTCCTAGCGGTTTCTATAAATACAATTGTATGGAGGCACCGGCGTAGACGCTTAAAAAGACGTCGCTTAATGTGGCTTTACCCATTTAGTGTGAAACGATGCACCTTTGGTACTTTTTCACATTTGTTTTCAAATAGTGGAAATTGCATTTCTATCCCGATCTTCGGGATGGGACGGGTTAAAAATCGAAGGATTCTCTTGAACGATAACAATGAGGTATTCAGTGTTCATTCTATTAAACTTGAAAAGCAGTGGAAATAATACACTTTACTCGGCTGGACTTAGGAAATCTGTAATCTGCCGCATCATATGGACTCTTGACTCACCTGGACGCGGTTAGACTCGGGGTGACTCGACTCGCCGGTGTGAAAGTTATTGGTCCTCCATCGTGCTATCAAATACAATATGTACTTGTCTCAATTGGTGAGTCAGACTCGATTCGACTCGGGACTCGTTGGTGTGAAACCAGCCTAAGAGTCATGTGATCTATAGCAGGCACTTGACAGCAAATTGTATGAATTTTCGAAACTGTTCCTCCTACTAAATAAATTAAATCTATTCATACGTCAAATTAGTGATTTGATAGATACTGACTGCCGGGTAGTTATTACTACTCGCACAATAATTTAATTACGCTAATGGGGTAGGAATAAATAAAGTATTTATGAGGGGGTAAGTGTACCCCCATTTGTGTGGAGGGAGAGTTGAAAATAGTGTAATGAAAATACCTTCAGTTTAGTGTTCGAACTACAATCTCCTCAACCAATTATACGAGATGAGCTCCACTTAATTACTTTTACAGCTCACAATACCTAAATAATATTGGTGATTGTCATTTAAAAAACTTTATGTTCTTTCTGTCGTATACTATGAATGTTATAATAATATTTATTAATCACTTGCTGTTTGTCAATAAAATAACTACTAAGAAAATATTATTATTTTAAAAAATCCCTAGAATATGTTGTTTGGATATCTTAAGAGAATCAAAGACAGGAAGGAGATGGCCATATACACGTGACAACATTGCCAGAATTAAATATTAAATAGCGCAGAGTGGTAAATGTTAAGCTTTATTTATTACACATGTGTAGTTACTATAGCTTTAGCAAAAAAAATTTATATATTTGAGCTGTATGATATGAGTAGAAAGGAGGAACGAGTGATTATGCTCTTAATATTATCATTTCAACCAGTTTCTCTGCTTAAATATCGATTTATAGTTTTAATTTATATGGGTTTAAGTTAAGGTGTCACACACACAAAATCTAACACATTCATTTATAGATTGTAACTGTTGTTCCGGTAGATTGCTACCCAAGGATAAAGTAAAAAAAAAAAGATTTAATTATTTTAGAAACAACTGTTTTATTCCTTGAGCCCCTTATAACAACAAAAAGGATGCCTACTGCACTAAAGAAATTAGGTCAAGGATCACCATGGCCAAGGAAACTTTCAACAACAAGAGGTTACTGCTGACCAGCAAGTTGAGTTTGGAACTGAGGAAGAAACTGATGAAATTCTACATTTGGAGCATCGCGCTGTATGGAGCAGTAGCTTGGACTCTTGGAATTTGGAAAAGAAATACTTGGAGAGCTTTGAAATGTGGTGCTGGAGAAGACTTGATAAGATCAGGTGGACAGACAGGGAGACAAATGAAAAAGTCCTAAGAAGAGTTGGTGAGAAGAGATCCATTTTGGATGTGATTCTTCAGCGCAAAGCAAACTGGATCGGACACATCCTTAGGAGAAACTATCTTCTGCACGACGTCGTTGAAGGAAAGGTTGAGGGAAAAAGAAGCTTAGGAAGAAGGATTTAAATACTAGATGACTTGAAGTAAAGAAGAAAATCATAGGAGCTGAAGGAGGAGACAGAGAACAGGGCCCATTGGAGGTCTAAATTTCATTGACAAAAGAAATGGACCTGTTGTAAGACAAAACACCTAATAATATTATAATGTACCGTTGCACAGGGTACACCCTATAAGAGGCTGATGGTAGTGAATATGAGGATTTGGAGCCAATGAAGATCTTAACCTAACTCAAGCCTAACTAACTGAACTCTGGTGACCATGGGGATTATTCCCCTTTCGAGAAAAATCCCCTGATACCAGCCTACAATCGAACCCGATACTTGTAGGTCAGTAGGCAGTGCCTCTGACCACTGTACCACGAGGCCCGTATACTTTTATTGAGGGTACTAAAGTAAAATATGTCGTTTCATATGCACAAAAATATGTAATCATTAATATACATATCTGCTAAAACGTCGGCTAGAGCTAATATATAAGGAGATACAAGGTAAGACGGCTGTATCTTCTTCAGTGTTAGCCCCGCCACTGGATTTTGTCTTACCCAGCTTTGCCATCCCATGTAGCCTCAACACTGACCAGATTTGTTATGTCTTTATTAACTGCAGCTATTTTTAGGTGTTTAATGCTAGGACTGAGAAGAAACAGACACACATAGTGGACAGCTAAAATAAACAAGTTGAAGGGCTTGGAATGCTATCGAGAATAATATGAGCACTCAGGTAAATTGATGATTCACCAATAGGATTGACTGCGTGGGGAGGCATATCCATGGGGGTGTGAAGGTGAGAAATCTTCCCCATACTCTTAGCTGATTAACTGGAATATTATATACAAGATTATGCTTGAATCAGAAAGTGTGATTATCTGCGTCCTTCACTTGAAAATAGCCAAATTGGGATAAGGCAGATAGTTTTTTCAGTATAAGATTGGGTATAATTTTTCAACCACCTCAGTGGCCACATGGTCTAAGGTGCTAGGCTCGAAGTAGGCTAGACTGTCAATGACAGGTAGATTTAGATTCAAATCTGTCAGGTGTACTGAGGGTGGTTTTTCCAAAGTGGTTTTCCACTCTCCCTCCATGCAAATGTGGGTTAACTTCATCTAAATATAGCCTTCTTCCCTAAAACAATTAGTGTAATTAGTACATAAGCGTATATCCCGAACGGCTAATAAGACGCGATGCAAATTTTAAAAAAAATTTTTGTTGTATTTAAAAAAAAATGTGTTAAAAGACTGTCACTTATCATCTACCCGACGTAATATTTAAGTAAAGATAAAGAACCGTTGTACATAAATAATATTTAATTTGTCTTTTAAATCGGATCCACAAAAAATTCCGACGATTAACAAAACAAAGAAGACAAAGAACATACCATTTTTAAAACAGCATATACATATAACAAGCTGTGATTTGAAACAATAACCGACTAGTCCATCTATTGAAACAATATGACAAAGAGTGTCATTTGTCTCACTTTTGTGACAATTATGTGACATCTGGTTCTAGATGTATTATGTCAGTGTTCTACAGCACATTGGTGCACCATGGTAGCTTATTAGTTGTGCCGCGTGGCCACATCTCAGTGCCATGAATTGCTCTTTCAATAAGAACACGGGTGAAGTTCCCAAAGTCAAAAACTTTTGTCAAAAAGCTACAAGTTTTTCAATATTCCTGAGATGAGCTGATGTGACAATGATGTGCGATTTGTGATATATGGCGTTTTCTCTAAGTTGGGATTTGGACAGAAAGGGGTATTGTAGAATGTAAGACTAGATGAATAACTACAATCAGGCCTATAGTCTGACTACCATGGCGAGAACATTTTAGAACAGTTACTCAAACCAGGGTACGCGTACCTTAGGGATTGTGAAGGATTTAAGGGATAGGATCCTATGTCATGTATCACAGCGCAGTATTAATCATAAGATTTTTCAATAGTAGTAATTCTGTTAGAAAAAATTCTGATTATGTGTTGATGCCATGAACTTAGTAAACTTTTCTTTTCTTATGGCAATGCTTTTGTTTAGCCCACCATTAAAACTTTATTAAAATTGAGAACTACCGGTTATATTTTATGAGATAGAGGTGGAAAGGGCACGTCAATTAGGCCAGTATCCTGGAAGGTGTTTAGGAAGAGAATATAAAAATAAATGTAATGTAGCGACCACTGACAAAATATTTTACAACTCACAAAATTGAAAGTTGTGTAACACATGGCTTGGCATATGAATACAAAAGTAGGTTTAGGCTGTCATATAAAGTTTTTCTTATAGGGAACTAACTATAACTGCGCTCACAAGATTAACATATTTTGACATGTTTTTTCCCTGACTATTTCAGATGTAAAGGACCCTCCACATCGAGCCTTCGCACCTGGGCGAATGCGGGGATATATTTAGATCCTGCGAGGGCTGGAAACCCTGTGTTTGGATCTAGGATGCAGCTCTACTGTAGGACAGGTTACCATATCGCCATCCTTCACAGCGGGAAGGTGCTTGGTTCGGAACAAGACTTCAATAAATTTGGTGAGTTTAGTTGTTCATAGAACAATTACAGCTTTAACTTAATATACCTCTAAGTTTTGTAAGAGTCCCAGTCATACACATTGAGCTCCATGAGGAAGATGGTTCCTCTACCAACATATTGACCATTCGAACCAGTCTTGTTCAAGACAACTCACAAATTAAAATGCTATCTTATGCAGATTAAT
This sequence comes from Timema bartmani, assembly GCA_902151455.1. Taxonomy (NCBI): domain Eukaryota; kingdom Metazoa; phylum Arthropoda; class Insecta; order Phasmatodea; family Timematidae; genus Timema; species Timema bartmani. Next base: position 7,497 of record CABFWB010008023.1, read on the forward strand.
TAAATATCCACACTCAATATTGTGTAAATGTATGGTAAAATATTTAAATCCAGTAACTAAGATGTTGACAAAACCACAGTTTTAGGACTAGAAATTAAAATTGTAATTTCACGGCAAAAGATTATCAGAAACATTTAAGTTCATACATTTCATTCGCATTACTTTAGCCATTAGCGTATAACCCGAATGGGTAGTAAGATGCAGTGCTAAAAAAATTAATACTGTAGCAGTTTTAACAATGCTAGTGGAGTATGAATTCTTAATAAATTAGGGACAGATTTTATTTGACAACGCTATTGAAAGACAAAGCTGTGCACTACCTTTGTTTGATAAATCTATTGAAATACAAAGCTGTGCACTACCTCTGTTTGATAAAGCTATTGAAAGACAAAGCTGTGCACTACCTCTGTTTGATAAAGCTATTGAAAGACAAAGTTGTCCACTACCTTTGTTTGACAAAGCGAATGAAAGACAAACTGCACTACCTTTGTATGACAAAGCTATTGAAAGACAAAGCTGTGCACAGTTAGACTTTAAACACTTATGCCCCCTATAATGTAAAATTAAAAATACAAATTCCTGTCGTATTATATTTCTTTTAGTGAGAATGGATATGCTCTGTTGAATTAATTGGTGAATTATATATCTGGGATATGGTTGGGATGATGTCTGGGATATGGTTGTGATATTTATCTTAAGACATATTAGGGTAGGTTTATTGTAGCCAACATACTGGCACACAAGCGTATTAATAAATTAACCTTGTGGTTAATTAGTCTTATAAGTACGGCATTATGTATTTGTTGCATACATAACTATATAAAGTTGCGTTCTTTTCAGCGGTGGTAGAACTTAGCAGTGTGGATATAGGGGAAGTACGGATAAGAGGAGTGGAGACAAACTTGTATCTAGCCATGAACAACAATGGCCGACTATATGGAGAAGTGAGTTGATGATCAATATAATTTTTGTTTTATACTTTGTCCAGTAGCAGCAGTTTTAAGAATAGATTAGATATTACAAATGTATTTTGTGGTAAATTAAAGTAGTGCATCAGATTAACATAGACCTCAAAGAATTGAATTTAAAATGCAGGTTATATTAATTATGATTGACCTTCACATCTAAATAAATATGGTGCCAATTTTAGCAAGCAATAATTAAAACATTGTAAATATTTTAAACCTTAAAAAATTATAAAGGCACAAGAAAAGTAATCTAGAGATTCAGTGAATACATTAATTTAATTGTTCATTGTATAAATATTTATGAAAAACTATCTCACTCAAATAGATTATGTCATAAAATGTTTTAACTTAACATCATGATGCCACAGCATGAATAATATCCAAAAAATAATATATTATAATACAGTAGGAGCTAATATTTTACAAGTATGTAAGTGTAGTAGGCCAAAAACTATCACTTTGGTAATAAAAATAAATAACATTATAATAATTGTAGTTAATCTAGAGTAAAATTCTTTTGTAAATTAGATAAATAGTCCCTTCTTGAAATATTCTTGCAAACTGTTTTGATTTAGTTTTTATAGGATTTCATTTGACACCTAATGAAAAATATCTCTCAAAGTCATATACCAAATAATAACAATTATTAGTTTAGGAAATATTAGATGTAGTTTGGATACTACACATTGCACTATTATTCTGATCGACACACTCTACAATCAAGTAATTTGGTCTGTGGCCTTGATGTAAACAAGAATCAATGCAAGATGGATTTGGGACAACTTGAAATAATTTGATAAATAACCTGGAGTTGTAAAACTAAATAAGGTGAACATTTTCCTCTCCATAAAATTTCTGAGTTGGGTTGCAACAAATAGTCCGCATGGGTGGGAATGCAGACTCAAGCTAATCCATTTGGGTTTAATTGTTGGTGACAAGAAGGTAGGAGTTCAAATCCTGGCCAGGTCTACTGAGTTTTTTTTTATTAAATGGTTTTCCACTTTCCCTTTACAAAAATGTTGGTACATTGATTATAAATTCTACCTTCCCTATCCCATTAGTGTAGTTAGACCCAGACTGATCGTAAGATGCAGAGTAAAACAAAACTTGGCACATAGCAAGATTTTGATTATTGGAAATCACTATTCACGAGTAAAATAATGTATGCCTATATTAATAACTACGTGTTTTAAAAATTGAACTAAAATGCATAATTAAATCATAACATTGATTCTAAATGGAAAATACTTTAACCTAGATTCACTTGTGATACTTTATAGCTATATTTCATTTCCAAAGTTTATAGTTTCATAGCCTCCCTTAAACTGCCATAGGTCACGCATATTTTTTCACAGGTTAAAATCAACTTTAGTGAATAAGGTTCCCTGCAAAAAATCAAACATTTAGTGCCTTTTTGAATAAAGTTAACAATCTTCCTATGTCCTTCGTGTTAATATATCAAAACACATAGTTTATTTTCAGTCTATGTTTACAAAAAAGAATGATAATTCATAAGCTATTTTCGTAGATTATATCCATAGTGGTAACTTTTGATTACGATTTTGGATACATTCTTACATTATAGACTAATGCTTAAAATATTTCTACAACGATTATGCCAAATTAGATCATCTTTTTGCTGAATTACAGCTTTTATTATTTTAGGTATCCGACAACTTCAAATGCTTTCATAATATAGTTTAATTAAATCTCATAAATATAATACATTGGCATCTTGTGGGTTGTTGCAGGATAAATCTAAGCTTTGAAGAGACTGTACTAGTTAATTGTTTATTCTCATTTAGCATCAAACTAACGAGTACTGTGATATAGTGATCAGTGCACCTGGCTATAATCCAAGGCGTGCTGGCTTCGATTCCCGGATGATACCATGAGTATTTTTCTTGAAAGGGTAATTATCACAAAGGTCACCAGCAAGGCCGTAGTCGGGGGAGGGGGGGGGTGTCGGGGTTCAACCCCCCCCCCCCCCCCTGACATTTTGTGAACAAAATATATATATATATGGCTTTATTTATGGTTCAAACAATATCAAAATTAAGGTACAAGTACAGATTAGGGGGCTGTGTTACCATAAAAAGCA
>CABFWB010008024.1:1729-20550 GCA_902151455.1 Timema bartmani
CTATCTTGTAACCTTTTGGTTTGTGCATTTACAATAAAAGTTTAAATTGTGTTATTAAATTAGTATTTTGAGAAGAAAAGGCCTAGATTTTCAAGGTAAGGATTACAGATTGTTTATAAAACACCGTATATCAACACCGAGTTATAATTTAGAATATCAGTTATGTATACCAAACTTGGAACCTTGGAAATATTATTTATCTCTTGCCAAAATATTTAAAATATAAAAATAGTCTGCATAGGGAGGCATGGGACGGCTTTGTTCCAACACTCAGATTTTTAGGTTATTGTAGGGCCTACTATGTAGGCCTATTTTATTTTATATGGGCATTCACTATAGGCCTACTCTATTAATAACATTAAAATAAGGTAGGCCTATTAAAAGCATGATTATTTTTAAAAGTTTTAAGGATAAACCTATAGAAAAGGCAAAGTCCTACAGCTTAATGCTTCCAATAGGTTTCATATGAGATTTACTATCAGCTCTATCTACTAAATATAGCCTAAGCCTATTTAACTCTTTAGATAACAAAAATTTGATTTTAAATTACTAGCTAAACGGGGAAAAGTTGCATTTTGACAGACATTCCTGAAAAACCGGAAATAAAACAAATGGAAGCCAAACATAGGCCTAAACCACCCGTAAGTAAAAAGGACAAAAAGAAAATTGTTCCTAAATTATTCAACAATACGGAATCTGAAGATTCTCACATTGATGAGCCAACAGCGATTTCATCAGAAGAGTCAGCTGAAGAGGATGCGATAGAAGGGGTTGATCCTAAATAAAACAAACTTAGTATTTGCTTTAGTGAAGTTGCTGGAGGTTCCCGAAACACTATAAAATATATATATGCATGCATTATACAAGGGCCTCCAGAACAAAGTGATTGCACTGGCCAACAGGAAGTCTCAGTGATGGCACTTAAGTCTGGACTTGAGTGAAATAGTCGGTATTATTCCAAATCCAAGAATGGTTCAACAAGGTGATAGATTTAGATATGTGTTTGATAACACCCTTAAGTGTGTGTTTGAAAACTAGCACAAAGTACGTTTTAAACAGTTATATTGTGGTAAATTTGTAGCCTAACATATTATCTTCCTCTCAAATAAAAGACTGTTGAGTTTTATATGTACAGTGTTGGAATAATTAATTGAATAACCTATTATTGTTATACTCGTACATATCTTACTGTAAGAGACTACTAGGGTTATTTCTCTTAAGGTCAAATTTAAAATTGTACTGTCTCCCATCCCTCCCCTGACCATGTCCCAGGTAAGGGAGGGATGGGACAAAAAACATCCGACAACCATTTAGTAAGTCCCCTTTATAGTTCCAATTTTAAAAATGTACAAAAACTTGTAATGATTTATTAAATACCTAACAATTCCTGAGTTCAAAAATCTTGTGCTAGAAATACAAAGTTACATTTTTAGAAAGTGAAAAGAGTCCCATCCCTGCCCAGTCTCCCCTTCCTGTTGGAAATATTCTGTTATATGGCTGGAAAAGCTCTTCCCTCTTGAACTTGTGGCACACCACAAACTAGCCTTTATACCAAAGCACACACACACACACATATATATATATATATATATTTTACAAACTCAATAATCAACTAAAATAACCACATTTCACCTTTTTTTTGGTAGTAAACACAAATCTTGAAAATGAGACACAATTGCTTTTTTCTTGTTTAAAAAAATCTTGAGCATCAACTAATGAATTTAGCGTACAACCCAAAACGGTGTAGAACGCGGTGCTAAAAAAACTTATGAAATTAGATGACATAAGCTCACACCACTATCCATCCCAACTAAATTGATCCCAACTGTGGCAGTTCATTTTATTGCAAGCCTGACTCCTTAGACGTCAGTAGGGCCCACTTAAAATATATACACCAACTTTTTGTTTTAGCACCATGTCTTACTACTTATTCAGGTTATAAGTTTATGTATTAATTACGCTAATGGTCTTAGGGATGAGTAAGGTTATATTTATAGGAAGTGTACTCGCATTTGTTTGGAGGGAGAGTGGAAAACTATTTTGGAAAAACCACCCTCGGTACAAACTACTGAGATTTGAACCTTGATCTCCCCATTATTGGCAGTTTAGTCTACTGCAAGAGTAGCGCTTTAGACCATGCGGCCACTAAAGTGGGTTGAGCTACACTATTATATTTCTCTTGATTTTTCAGGGAGAAGGGAAATAAATATGTCATGGCCAATTTGGCTCAGACTCCAATGGATCCAAAGCCCTTTCAAGATGATGTCCGGGCTGAGTCCCTCATAGAATCACTAAAATATAAACAATGCCCACATTGCGGCAAGAGATTTCGGTTCAAGAGGCACTTTGGCAAACACTTGGAAGGTCACAAGCGCCATGACTGCAAATTATGCGATGCATTGCTCAGCTCGCGTCAGGAAAATGCCAGACATATGCTGGAGAGGCACCACATTGTTGTGGCAAGCAAATCATTGTTCAAGTGTGAGTACTGCCCCAAGAAGTTTGTGAAGCGGGCCACATTGCATAACCACTACAAGAAGCATTTGGAGGGACAAGATGTCTGTTTGGTCTGTGGGGAGTTTGTCAAATCTGCCGAAGAGTTGAAGGCTCACCAAAATAAGCATGAACAAGAAAAAGAGTGGCACTGTGACCAATGTGACCAATGGTTTGGTCGTAGACAACAATACTTGATTCACATGAAGGTAAGCTAATGAAACCTACAGTTCTTCATTCTAAATATGTATTAACACAGCCTTGGGCTGAGGACAATGACATATGGTTGCCATGGCAAAGACACTGCTATCTTCCTATATATTTATGTGACCATACATAACTTTGGCTTGGTAACAAAATGTGTGACTTTAGGTCACCCTGGATATAAATAATGTGGCTTGGTATTCAGGTGTACGAGTTGCAAGTATTACCATGATCCAAGCCCAAACATGCTGTTTACTGTGGTTGATCACTTATCTTACTGTCATTGTTCTTTAAGGCACTTTTTCTAAACACACACCTTTCAAACCACCTTATACCAGGAAAATGCAGCCGGCACTAAGCTCCCAAACCTAGTGCAGGGAATTGTAATGGATATATTTTAAGGTATAGTTTGTTCATGCTAATTTTGTGCTTCTCTAACTGCAATACACCCAACCGGGGTCGAACCACGATCTCCCTGTCATCAGCAGTCTAGTCCATTGCAAGAGTAGCACACTAGACCATGCGGACACCGAAGTGAGTCAAATTCATTTTAAATTCGGTACCATTTTTTTTCAAGCAAACTACCTTAAAGTCATGGAGAATTTATAAAAACAAAATATTATTTATGTGATTGCAATTCTTGCTCCGGATAACTCGAAACAGCCAATAGAACAAATTCCGATCTCCCACCGCACTACTCAAATACAGAGGTATTTCTGAAATTAGTTCTAAAATCATATGTTCACTGAAGAGTGATCTGAAAATCTGTGTTGCTTTCATCTTAGCATTGGCTGAATATACATACATTCAATATATCCCTCTGCTATTTATATTTGTTGTCTATGTTACAAACAATGTAAATGTAAAAGAAGAATTATTATACCTGATAATCTTGAAGGAAACCACAAAAGGTATTTACATAAAAAATGCACTTAACAAAGCTTTATTAAATGCTCAACAACCACTGCATAAACTTGTTAGCATTGCAACAGACAGAGCACCAGCTGTGGTAGGTCAAAATACCAGCATAGTTGGGCAATTGACACATTATCTCAACATCCTGAACGTCTCTTTTATTCATTGTATCATCTACTTTGAACATTTAGTAGGCCGAAGCAAACACTTTCTGTTCAACATTGTCATAAATTGTGAATTTAATTTGGACAAGTGCAAAACCATACTGCGAATTTAAATTTTTGCTGAGAAGCTTGAGCTTGAAGAAAGCCAAGTGATGTTTCACTCTACTGTCTATCAACAACCAATCTTTTGAGTAAGTTTGTTGCTCTTTTTGAACTAATCATTGCTTTCGGGAAAGAAAAGAAAAAACTTTCCACTACTAAAAGATCATGAATGGGTACAGGATTTGATGTTCTTTACAAATGTAATGCAACACCTCTAATATTTAAATCTGGCACTTCAAGGAAGGAACAAAATTATCACAGAACTTGTCCAATAAGTTTTCAGTTTTCAGAATAAAATAGAGATTTTTCAAAGAGATCTGGCAGCAAATAAATTTGACCCCTTTCCCAACTTTAAATTAAGAATAACTGCTTTTCCTGATGTTGAAATTAAAGACATTAAATTGAAACAATAACAAGAAAACATAGAAACACTTTATAATGATTTTGAACTGGTTTCAGAAACCAACAAAGCTAAAGCCATGCTTTGAATGTCTTGTCATCAACAATGGATCTCCTGTTGTTGCACCTTTTGCTCTGGATGTTGCTTCAATAGAAACAGGGCTTATTTAGCTGCAGGAAGATGGGGGTAAAAGCTAATCTGTAATTGACTTTTGGAAACAAATTCCAGAAGCAAAGCATCCCACTCTTTATAAAACTGGCTTCTCTTTTTGGGACATCTTACTGCTGTAAATCTCTCTTTTCTGTAATGAAATTTGTCAAGTCAAAACATCGTGCTATCCTCACTAAAAACCACCTCATTGAGCTTCTTACAATAGTTTTGACATCCTACCAGTCAGATTTTAAGCTATTACTTCGAAAATAAAGACTCAATCAAAGTCTTCATCAAGCAAAGATTAAACATATTCTGCTTTGGTGTGAGGACTACTCTATGGTGATATTTTATATTATTTTTACAATTTTAAAATAATATTTTCTGTGGCTCTTGAACATTTAAAAGTGTAAGAAAAATATTTTATGTGGTTCTTCTTACTGAAGAATTTGCCCACCCCTGGTCTACACCATCAGATAAATCAAGCTCCAGCACTTAAGGAAGGGGTATGTGCAGGGCGGGTCTATTTTTTGCACTTAATCATATGATTGGCTCGTGGTCTTATAACGGGAAAATACCAAGACACACCAATTCCAAGAACTTCAAATGTTTTTTTAGGATGACCAGTATTAAAAAATTGTTAAATCTAATAAATTGTCCAATTTACAGATATAAATTATATATTTAAAAAATTAAAAATCGATGTTTCTTCATTTATAAAGGAATTTATCATGGAAATAGTAGTTTATCGCTTTATATCAAAAATATAAAACATAAAATATAAAAATTCAACCAAACCATATGAAATGTGAACATTTAAAAAAAAACTATTTGATGACTTTTAATTTTTATCGCTTTTATTGCTAAAACATAAAACATTGTCTTTACTTGTAGGCCCTACAGTTTTGTTTTTTATGCCAAACATTCCTCAAATATAAATTTTAAACAAAATTGTTAGAGGGATTTTTGAAATGTTTAAAATTTTTGAAAATTACTTATCACTAAACTAGGCCTACCCCTTGACAAATTTTTACTCTAAATGCAAGCACACAATGCTATTTGTCAAGTAAAACACTACCTAGATCATCATGATCGTTATCAACAACTTTTTCCAGCCTGTAGTCGGGTCAGTTTTGTAAATTGTCTCCCTTTCTTTATCTACCTAAATATCAATTTCAAACAAAATCTTTATAGCCATTTTTGAAAAATTTGGATTTAAAAAAAATCACTCATCATTAAAATACACTTAATTTGAGGGATAAGGTAAAAAAAATATATAAAAAAATCCTGATGTATCACCCTATTATATCAAAATATCAAGTTTTAAGAAAATCCATAAAATTGTTTCAGATCTTTGTCCAAGGACAGACGGACATTCATTCACATACATACATACAAACAAACAGATGGGTATATACATAATGGTAAAATACACTTTTTTAGATTCGGACACACATTTAAGGTCAAGGTTAATCAAAATCTCAAGGTAGTTAATTTTCACTATTACAATACTTTCTGTTGATATGAGAAAGTAAAAATCAAGATATAAAGATTAAGTGTAATGACAATAAGTGTTTGTCATGTACCAGAATTATCAAAGTGAAGGGAAAAAAGTTATTCTGTCTCGTAGTGCAGAGAATAATAATAATAATAATAATAATAATAACAATAATAATAATAATGATAATGATATTGATGATAATAATAATGATAATGATAACAATAACAATAATAACAATAACAATAATAAAAAGACGACAATCTGCACTATGAGACAAAAGAACCCGCACCAACACAATACTATGTATAGCTAGTGGCCACAACTGTTGTTTTTTTAATATATATTTTTCTTTAAAACTAAGTGAACAATATAAAAACTACTATACAACCTTAATGTGTGTATGATTGGCTAAATCTTGATCTATAACAATGCAGATTTCTTGAACGTTCCTATTTTAAAAAAAGTATCGCAAAGATGTTTCCTTAAAGTGACCACAACTGGAGCACCCCTCTCCATCCACACCTCATATTTGTCACTCGTTAAAGTTGGAAAGCATATTTGCAAGGTGGATGAATAGTAACTAACTTTTAGTAACTTACTAACTGTTAAACAAACTAACCTAACCATAATAATACATATATAATTTTCATTAGAGGATGCCCTGAGGGCTGTGGGGACATTGTTACTCTAAATTAAAAAGGAATAAAACAAATATTTCATAATTTAAAAGTTTGACTTTCAATTTACTGATTAGGAAGTATTTTCATAGAACTAAAACCTATTTTAACTAGGTCATTGTTCAACCTTTTATTGCCACAAGCCGGTTAAAAGTGCCACGAGCCGATCTGATCAGCTTTACAGATTTGCGCTAGTTCTGGTGTCACCCGATAGACAAGGCAGGAGTGTATTATTCAACTAAAATGATAACATTACCCTCTATTATAGAACAATATACACAGATAAAAATAATTAAAAAATCTGAAAAATTGCTCGATAAATAACAAATTTGGTGAATTTTCTTCTACGATCTTGCAAAAAATGATGAAATAGCCATGGCACTCTTTTCACCCAAATTCATTTTATAACTGTGGCACTAAAATAATTAAAATTTATGTGTACCCATCTCACAGGGTGTCCCAAAAGTCTCCATACATAGGGAAAAACGACTTTACTCAGTTGTGTTACAGAATGTTCTCAATTTGGTGGCCATCATGTGTCAGACACAGATCAACGCGTCGACGCCAGTTTTGCCAAACATTTTACAAGATGTTTGGCGTCACATGAGTCCAGGCGTCGATGATGCAAGCCTTCAAATGGAGCATATTTATGACTCTCTCCTGGTAGACAATGGCCTTCAAATGTCCTCACAGGTTAAAATCAAGGGGCGTAAGGTCTGAAGACCGGGGCGGCCATTCCAGAGACCCTCATCTCCAGATCCATTGGTTCGGGAACTGTGCATTTAACCACTCACGAACAAATGGCGCATAATGGGGATAGTTGAAAGTACTCGGGGAATTCCCCATCTTCATTGAGTATCAGAGGCATTATTGTGTTTTCCAACATTTCCAGGCACATGCCCCCATTAAAATTGCCGTCAATGAATATGGGGCCGATCAATCTCTCTCGCCACAAGCCTCACTACACCATCAACTTTCCAGCTCCTTGCATTTTGGAATCATCCATCCCATGTGGGTTTGTCTCACTCCAATAACGCAAAGAAACATTGGTTGCATATTCCCCTATGTATGGAGACTTTTGGGACACCATGCACAACTTTATCACAAAATGCAACACAACTAAATCAACCTGGTAATTATTTGTTGACTGATAGAGCCACAAAAAGTACACCTGTGAATCCTGTGGAAGCAATTTTCCAACAAAGCATTGGTTTCTCAATCACGAGAGAAAAGTCCACGGCACCAATACAATGGGACGACCCCATCACTGTGGGCTGTGTGAGCTGTCGTTTGCCCGACCAAGTTTACTACGTCATCACTTTGCTACTCATTCCAGTAAGGTTGACATCACTACTCAAATATATATAAAAGAGTCCCGATTATCCGACGTATATAACATACTATTGGCGTGACCTTGCCGCAAGGAAGAGAAGCAAAGCTGGGAAACAAACTTTAATAAACAATTTCTTAAACAGTGACTATATTTTCCACTCTACATTATATAATAAAAGTTGCATTTAATCAATATAAAATCCTTTGTTCTGGTTACATGAATAAAATAATAGTTCAGTAATTTATTGTATAATTTATACTATGGAGTGGTTACTAACCTTATTTTATATCTATTCTGCACCTCCATTTAGTTTTGATTTGTTTTGTTCCAGCCCCTTCCCTTGTTTTTGTACTATCTGACATTTTGGTTATCCGACCACGTGTCTGTCCTGTTTAGGTCAGATGATCGGGACTTTGTTTGTTTTAGTTTTAAGACTGGTTTCTATTACTACATCATCATGGTCATTATCACCACAAATACATCAAGTTGGTGTTCTTACACTCATACACTACTTGTTTCCAGATATTAACTCGAATCAATATTCTCAAAATGATGTTACACATGTGAGTGTGTTAGTATGTGGTGGTGATTCATTGTAAACCAACACAAATAATGTTTGTCATAATATATTGTGTACATACCTACACACTGTAAGGTAGTAGTGTTGTTTGCTAAAACCATACCACCACCATACCTGCTCGGCGTATACACCTATGTTACTAATTACACTAATATGTTAGGGATTAGGAAGGTTGAATCTAGAGGAAGTGTACCCACATTTTCATGGAGGGAAAGTGGAAAACCATTTAGGGAAAAAATATTAGGATTCAATAAAAAATTGACCCAGGCCACAGGTAAATATTTTTCACTACTGGCCTGCTAGGCCTGTCATATCTTATGCCTTATAATCTAACTCAAGACTATAACAGGCACAACATCCAGTCCCCAGCTGTTAATTCATCACTGTGAAAGGGTAAACCCACATTTCACTGATGATACATTTTTCGGCCATGCTGGGACTAACCTGGGACCCTTCGCTCAGTAGACAGACACTCTACCGACTGAGCTAAGGTGTTGGATATATGTAGTTAAACAGTAATGAATGGAATAACAGAAGGGTGCAAGCATTGTTATAAATTACCTACATCAACAACCAAGTTGATTTTATAGAATAGATTAATGATATTTCTTGCGCTTGTCAAAGTAGATTAAAATAGGCATTGCAAGCCACTAGCGAGATGTAGAAAAAGCCTATAGAATGAATTAGTTTTGATACCAAAATCAAAATATTACCAAATATTTTACTTGCAAGTATGCACTCAAATAAACTTTTGGTACAATGTCTATAAAGTTGTAGTCACTAAAATGTGCTTATTTAATTATCAATATTGTAATGTTCATTTCTTTACTTTTCAAATATGATACTTAGTAACGTAAGTTATTTAACTTAAGATTAAGAACAAAAAAAAAGGTGATTGAATAAATATCTCGACATTGTTTTCCTGTAATGAAGATGTAAAACCACACCTAGTGCAGCTGTTCAGGACCTCAGATCTTTGTCTGTTAACTGATCAGCTTACTTAACCATTCTTAGTGCTAAAGGTTTGTGCTCTATACCAAAGATGCTGACTTAAGCTCTAATTTAAGACCTATAAAAGAGATTTAATACTAATTGATGTTCTCTGTGAAGCCCCCATTCCAATGCTGTGCACAGCCTGCCAACTGACGTTTCACACGGCAAGGAGCTATTCCCACCATCTCAACTCACCTGGACACCTGAAGAAGGCGAGCACAGACACTGTCACTTGTGAGAAGTGCAATAAGTCATTTAGGTCCCAAAAAGTATTATCCCAGCACACCCAGCGCGTCCACTTGACGACCAGAGTGTTCCAGTGTGACAACTGTGACTATTCCACCAAGTGCAAAGCCAATCTAGCACGACACAATGTGGCTATTCATGCGGACAGGTAGGTTGGTTTGTTACATGCACTATCTGAACACAATGTCAGCTTGACAACTTTATCTAGAATAGGCCTAGCATATTTTTGCCAGATAAACAACTATACAACAGTTTCTACTAAGCTCTACAACAGGGGTGTCTAGCTCATTTGCTCATAAGGGCCACATTAAAACTTGAAAATTGGGACCTTGTAAAAAATATGCCACCTTGCCAGCAGATTAAGTAAAAACTTGGTATATTATTAAAATCATAAATAAAGTGTTGATTCAATAAAATAGTAAAGCCTATCCTTTATTCTAACTCTTTAATAAATTGCACATCTGTAAAATGTTATGGATTTGATGAAATCAAATATTATCAAAAATAAAATTCCTCAGTGCTGTATTTATATGACATTTATAAACAATAGCAATGAGACCGTATTGTTGTCAGTCTACAATCATAGATCATGGCCCTCTGGCTGCTAGTTTGACATGCCGGTTCTACAACATGTTAATGAACCAAGGTTTATTAAGCCTGTGGATATCCTTCTTAATCATTTGATCACAGAAAAAAGACTCTATAACTATTTTGTCACAATCTATTTTATTTCTTGGACACTTTTTTTTACAAAAGTGTAGTTAATTAATACAGCTACTCTCTTTTTTCCTGGAATATAGCAACTTCTAAGACATGATTTTACTTTCTTTTAAAGTATCTACCAATAGCAATACGATGATTTTCTTTACATTATTGGACAGAGTTGGTCTAAGTGTTGACCCATACAAAAGTAATTTAGGTGCTATAAATTATAGCTTATATTCAACATGTTTGAGTCAACACTTCAATTTTATTTGATCTAAGATGTCAAAAATTTAAGTATCATAGTTTTGTGCCTGGTTAAAAATGAAAATTAATTATTTTTAGCCTTTTGATATATGTATTAAGATATGGTTCAAAATGTTTTTAACCATAAATAATGACCGTCTCAGACATTTTATTTTATTATAATAGTTATCATCAGTGGGGGTGTGTAAAGGTAATTCTTTAAAAACAAAGCAAGCTTGAAACATGTGAAACTAAGTTGAAGATGAAGTTTAGAAAGGTTTTTATTGTTGTCACATAAGAATACAATTAATTTTTATACATTAAATGTATTTAGGTAAAGAAAAATACTTTAGTAATAAAATCAAGCACATTATAATGCTGACATATTTAAGTTTGTCCATGATTATGTTATTGATGTTATTTAATCACTAGTCAGTGCTAAATTACTGTCAAGTAGTTGTTTTAAAGATGATTAAATCTTTAAATATGTCATATTTAGTGAGATATTTCAAGTCTTTTCATAATATATCAAAGTTGTTTTGTTTCTTTTGAATCTTTATAAAATTCAAAATCTATTGGGGATGCCACAGTCGAAGTGAAAGAGATTTGACCTTTACTTGGACATTTTGAATGTTGTTATAAGTATCCCTACTTGTCAGGGAATTATACACTTATTGTTAAAATTGTGAGTTGATTGGAAATTTGACACTAAATAAGTTCAAACAGTTCACAAATTGATTTGCCTGAGATAGTGATCTATATTCCAAACAGTTCCATTTTCACACAACAGTTTATTTTCTAATCACATCTAATAATTTTCATTATGCTATTTTACAGGAAGGAATTTATTTGTGAGCTTTGTGGTACAGCTTTCAGCACTATGAACACACTACGGGATCATCACACGTATATTCATTCAGAGCAGCGATTATTTCCATGTGAACTTTGCGATAAGACTTTCAAAAGGAAGAGTGAACTCAATCGCCATGTGAAAATTCATTCCGACTCACGGCCAGTCAAGTGCCATTGTGGACAGTCCTATAAATGTGTATCTCATCTTCGACGGCATGAGCAGAAATCACACAATGTGGCTAAATCAAAAAAGGGGAAAAAAGAATCATATTCCATTGACAGAATCTCATCCAAACAATTAAATACATCTCAGGATATGTCTAGTGGTAACGTGTGTAATGTTCAACCATTGAGTAGCTCATTGGATGGTGTAACAGATCTAATTACATTAAATGAACTTCCAATGGAAACATTATCTTTGTCTCATGATACAGTTTCATCCATGTGTCATTCTCAATTGCTTCAAGCTGTTAAACTTTCATGCAACTTTTCTACATCATCAAACACAATAGATTTAATTTCTGCTACGAGCTCTCAAATTTTTTATGCCACACCCATTACTATAAGTCTTGCTCCTACCCAGTCCTTAAATGTGCAGCCACAAGCAGAAACATTAGTTGAACAATGCCCGCAAGAAAATTGTGCTTCAAGAAATGCATTGATAATTCCTGAAAAGCTAAACACTTCTTTGAACTCCATTGCTTCACCTTCTACTCAATTCTTCTTAAGTATATGTCCACAAACTCCAATATTAAACGAGCATTACCTTGATAAAAACAATACTACAGAAAACTTGCTTACTACCCCAGAAGAATCTAAATCTAATTGTTTAATAAACCAAAATGCTCATTCCTACCCAAGTACCTCTTTACCTTTATATTTGCCTATTAGTGAAACTATTTCAGAATCTTCAAATAAAATGGATTTTCATGCTTCACAAGTTTCTTTTCCAAATTTAAGTCCTGGACTTTTGTCAAACGAAGACATAACACCAGATGTTGAAAACACAACATCGCTCTTGGAATCCCTGCCAGAATTTTTGCCACATCAGCTTTCTCTCCTTAACGTGTGACTATTATTTAGTCATCGTAATATGAACAAGAGCAAATGAAAAATAAGACTCTGATATGTTACTTATCAAATCACAGCCTCTTCCTTTTCATGGCACAATTTCAACAAGAACTTCAAGGCACATGAATTGGATGTTTTTTTAACATATTGTTATCATAAGAGACACCCAAGATTTTATAATTTTTATTATTAGTCTCTAAAAGTGTGTCAATACTTCGCCTCTTAGACAAAATAAAGCAAAATAGAATATAGTATGATCCCAAACAGGGGAGAAATGGATAATAACATAAATCTGCATCACACATGAATACAATAATAAAACAAGAAGGAAATTAAAATCATAACTTAACCGTTAAAAATATATCTCAATATGAGATAGTTATCAAATCAAGCACACTTCAACAGTGGGTCTCAAATTCTGCAAAACACAATGAAACTCGCCATTAAAATCAAGAGTCAGATGAATAGAGGCATACTTATGGTACATTCCCACCAAAAAGTGATACACACTAAGGAGAGCATTCCATAATACAATGATTTCCCTCTAAATAAAAACACATGGGTAAGAGACAAAAGAGCAACATAAAGCTGCATCACGATGACCTCTTTGCTTCTAGAGCAACACACAGAAGAGCAACATAAAGCTGCATCACGATGACCTCTTTGCTTCTAGGAGCCACACACAGAAGAGCAACATAAAGCTGCATCACGATGACCTCTTTGCTTCTGGAGCAACACACAGAAGAGGTCCATCACAACACAACTTGTTATACTAGAATTGATAAACATATATTAAACCTGTCACAAAGAGCTTAAACTATGCAAGATAGATGGTCCGCAACATATATTTCTATGTAGCCACAGGTTTGGGAAAATGAGAAGTGAAATTCGCCACACCATATAAAAATTTAGAAATTAGGTTGCCCAATCAAACATTTAAAACAACACACATTGTTTTAACAAGTTTTTTCAAAACATGTACATTTTGACTACTCGGTTACAACTGACTCAGACACAAATAATGAAAATGTTCAAATTTATAATTTAAACAATTAAATGTGAAATTTGATAATCCTTTTGTGAGATTGCATAGATGAAACAAAGTGTTTGGAAGGGGAGTGTATGGCAGTGTTGCGTCAACGACTCATGCAGAAATCGGAATGCTTCCAATAATATACAGTAAATACCATGTTACAACCAGCACACATTGTCAGGAAAAAGTTTATTTTACTATGAGAGCTGGCAAACTCAAATTCACCACACTTTTATATTCAATAATTCACCTATTGTATCGATTTGCGACCGGTTTTCCCACCCTGGGTCTAACCGATATAGCTGTTAACAGTGCTGGAGAAGACAGTAAAAAAAGAATAAATTAGCAGCAGGCTTACTTCTAGCTGGCATTTGAGGGCACCCCAAAAGGGGGGAGGGGGATTGAAGATGTTTTTCTCACATATCTATTTTTAATCCTCTTACCAGGCTCATACAGGTGGATATAGTCTTGGATTAGTTAGCATAATACACTAAAATACAGCACATTGCCACTAAAGTGCCTGAAAGTCAAAATTGATCATGTAAATATTAGTTTATTTTTACTTATTCAATAGGCCTATATATATTTTGTTAGATTTTTACTAAATGCAAAGTTATTATATTATTCTTGGACCTTGGCTGGCCACTGAAAAAGTTTTTTCCCCACTTTGTTGTTTATTATTCCTCAAGCCTGTCTGTATCTTCTGTAAGCTACAGGCAGTAAGATGTGTACTACTAAATATAATACTGTAATTATTGAAATTAACATCATTGGAAAGTAAAACCTATTTTGAAAACAGTTTTAACTTGATAAAGTCTGATAAATATGTGACAAAAGTTGTGAAAAATTAGTGTAAGGTACATAACTTTTGTTAAATTAGTATGGGAAACTTTGGTCACTTCAAAACATTATAATATTAAATTTAACATTTTTATACATTTTAACTCCATACTGTGCTACTTTTGTTAAACAAACTAAGGCATACATATCTACATATAACATTATAATATTAAATTTAACATTTTTATACATTTTAACTCCATACTGTGCTACTTTTGTTAAACAAACTAAGGTATACATATCTACATATTTAATAAATTTGTGCTGAACATGAAAACGCTTTTTCAACCAAATAAAGAAAAGCTCATACTTTGTAGATATACGGTACCCTTTGTTTATCATTTATCACTATGGTATAGCTAAGAAGAGAGGGTCATAGTATAATCTGCTAAGGTAAGACTGCTACCAATCAGGGTAAACACACTGTACAGTAATATTACATTATTAAGTTATCTTATAAACCATTTATTGCATCTTTAAATTGGCATAAACTTTTTATTTTTATTGTTTTGTAATGTAATATTATGTTATGTAATAAAATGATAAACAGCCTCCTTCACTTAGAAATCTTCTGGTACAGCCTAAACTCAAAAATGAAAATGACACAAATTTCATCCAACCACAACAAGGCTCTCGACCTTGCAACAAAACAGCTTGTAAAACCTGCCAAATACATCATCCAGCAACATAACCAACTAGAATGCCAACACTGTACGACATAAAATATTGGCCTCACCACTGAAACGCTCCGTAAACATATGAATGGACACCGCCATGACACCCCAGAACCCTGAAAAACCATATTCAGCACACGCCTCCTCCAATCATAACCTCATTTTTAAGGTCTACTACTCTGTCAAAGTGTTAAAATTATTTAACCTAACACAATGCAATATGTCCCAGCTAAGAAGATGGGAACTGGGACATCAATGGATCACTGTCTAGAAAACCACCCAAACTAAATATTTGTTAACTAGGTCTGATTTCAACCTTGTTGCCACACTACAAAACACCTATCATCCACAGAGCAATAGGAATTTCAAATCCACTAAACAAGTTCTCATCATGCACAACCAAGTTAGCATCACTGAAGCTATAGCCTGAGTTTGGTTGGAAGAACAATAGAGAAAATTAAAACATATTTATACATTGATAACGTTTCACTATATTATTTATTTTATATTATAGGTATTGATAATATCTATCAAAAGTGACAGCTACAGATAACATAACTTGATGTATGAATATATTAAAATTGTTTAAGTAGCTTTAATAACTACCAGATACTGTTTTTCACAGCATAATCAGGGTATAGCTTCCTGTTCAGTCTTACTACTACTGTTTGCTGAGGAAGATGCAATAAGAGCATTGACATATTGGAGTGTTTGTGTTTTTACTATTATTTGTGCTTTGTTTTTCTAGATTTCATTAGAACTGAGTGTATGATTTATACATAGGCTACACACAAAGTATTGACCTGTTGTATATTTATACATAGGCTACACACAAAGTATTGACCTGTTGTATATTTATACATAGGCTACACACAAAGTATTGACCTGTTGTATTTTATGCTTTCACTTTATATTTACAAATATATGTTTACTGTTGAAACAAATGTAGAACCTGGTTGGCCATATAATGTAAAAACTATTATGTTTGACTAAAAGGTTATTTACAATGGGATGTGGAGTGAGTTCCTTAAATAAATATTGGTTTATTTTAAAGCAAGGCACACCTTTTTTTTTTTACTGAATCCCCTTTCTTTACTTACATTAATTTAAATAACATTTTCTCACACTGTAATTCTAAACAGTAATGATATTCTTTTAATTGGTGGAAACAACTTTCATCAATGTCTACACATTAACTACTGTACATGTCACAAAGTTTACCTTCCAGTTTGCAAACACAACATCCACATTAACGATAAAATATTCCTTTTGTATTATTATTTTCATTGCAATGAGTTATATTAAAAGTGTAGTTAAATCTTGTCTCACTTTGAAAACATTAGATATAACAATGACAACTTTGATATTGAATTTCATTTTTGTAGAGTATTGAAACTGTGAGGACCAAAGTGATTCTTGGAACAAAATAATTTCCTGTTATTTTATTTTCAACAGATGTTCTAATAAAAAAAATCTTCAAATAAATTAATTTCTAAGTACAACCTTAACTAAATTTGTACTTAGAAATTACACCAAAATAGGTATACATTCTACTTTTTCTTTCAAACAACTTCATATACATTATAATACTTATCTTGCAATATATTGGTTGGATTGAACTGTTCAAAAGCTTTTTAGCAAAGTTAATGCTTTGTGAATATAAGCAATAACTAATTAAAGGCAGTTGTTCATAACTTGACCATGGCAAAACAGTATTGTAAAATACAATGCCAAGACTAAACCAAACTTTCTATTAGCCTATTTTTGGTGTTTTAAACCTTTTTCTTTTAGTGATATATAAAATGATAGAATGTTAGGAAAATGGTAGAGCACAAATAAAAGTAAAAACACTCACACATATTTACACACACTTCAATATTTCGATGCTATTGTAGCATCTTCCTCAGGAAGTAGTAGTAGTAGTAGTAGTAGTAGTAGTANCTGAGGAAGATGCTATAATAGCATCGAAATATTGAAGTGTGTGTAAATATGTGTCAGTGTTTTTACTTTTATTTGTGCTCTACCATTTTCCTAACATTCTATCATTTTATTTATCACTAAATGTTTTTGCTCAATGCACTTTTTTCATACAAAAAAAAACCCTTTACTTTGTGACACTTCTTTAATTTTGGTAAAAAAAAATCCTAGATTAATTAACATAGGTGCTATTTTTTTAAAAATAATACAAACCTATTGTTTGGACTTGTTAAGCCTTTGATGGTACTTCTGAGACTTAATCATTAAATTATTAATATATAAGTAAGGCAAGTGCTTTTATTGAATTAAAATGTAATGTCTCTAATAAACATGATGACTTTAATATCTGCTAATGGGAATTTGGTAGGCTTAGAAATATAATTAGTTATGCATTTATTAACACTAACCAACACACCTTAACTCAAATAGTTTTTAATACAGTAGTGCCCCTGTAACTGCTGGTTCAGTATCTCTGGTTTATACCGCCTCACCAAAGTAAAAGGTCCATAAGTTTCAAACGTTTACCAGGGGAAGGCCCAGGAACTTTTTAGATAAATACCCCCCTCCCGCCATTGCCCCAACCTGGATATTTCTAGAGATCTTTTTCGTTAATAAATTTTAGATATAAAAATTCGTGCATGGAGAAAAAGTTGAGTTACCCACATACTCCAAAATTGCACACTTTTCAATTATATATTCGCATCCATTGTCCTTTTCCTGTGTTTGTTCTTGATGTTATTCTCTTTACATGTTCCTCTCTATGTGTCCTATCATCCTTTACCAATTTCCTTTTTCTCCCTTTTGTGTTTTATGATGATGTATAAAAATATTTTAGATAATCATAAAGTAAGAATGTTTCATAAAATAAATCACTTATCGGCTATGACATGTTATAATAAGTTCCTTTTTCACTACATTACAACTAAACTAAAGTAAATCTTGGATTAGATGTAAAAAAAGCTTATATTAAATAAATGGTACAACATTTTCAAAAAACTGTTATCAGTAAACTACAGTAATCCTTAGAGAATTCAAAGGGAATAAACTAAAAACAGATGCTTAGTAAATAAGTGGTGATATTAGCACTAGCTCCACAAACATATTATATTAAAAACTAAATGCACTACATAATTAATTTTAATCCCATTGAAAATAAAATCAAAGTCTCTTGTTTAAAGGGATAGAGCATCATTTTAAATTTAGATTTTAAAGCACTAAGCTTCAATCCAATATAATATGTACATATTTAATCAAGATTTATAATCTATAATATTGTTACAATTCACCAAAGCCTCAGGATATTACTTTTAGTGTAATATCAGAATATGGAATCTTAGCATACGATTGTACAGGGGGTGAAATTATAGTACAAGCAGTATCCAATCCACATCATACAATTGGCAACGCTAGCTGGAACCAATAGTATAGAGATCACTGGTAGCACCAGATGGAGAAAGACATCTGATTGGCTGAGATTGTGATGTCACTCAGTACACAAGCCAGTGCACTTCATATACAAAGCTATATTAAACTGAAAAAGAAACTAAGTAGTTCAATTCAAGTCACATTTTGGAACTTTTAATAATAAATAAACCTTTAAAATCCACACCAACATCCCATTAACGTCATTACTCTACTTATTAAAAAAAAGTATGTTTGACTGTCCTC
>CABFWB010008025.1:0-20546 GCA_902151455.1 Timema bartmani
AGTAATTTATCATATTTGCGTATAGTAAGATGCAATGCTAAAAATAAAAAATGTATATGTATCACTTAGAGACACACTACCCCAGACTGTACTTCCTCAAATAAACTAATAATGTATAGCTCTAATTTGTAATTTTGTGGTATATTTTAATGTTATCCCCTCACCAGTGTCTAGGCCTTCCTATTGATCTCTTCCTTACAGGTTTGCCAGACAATACCTTGAAAACGGTTCTAGTTTCCTCCTTCACACCGAAACTTGTGAGATTTGATTACCTTAACAATGTCTGGTGATTACTACAAGGCAGATAACCTCCTCCAAACTCCATTCATCATCCAGCAAGAGAATGCGACTGGGAAATTATTTTTATCCAGCAAGATACAATACAATAATTACGAGAAAACTCAGTCATTGCGAATGTGATAGTCAAAATGAAAACTATTATGTCCACTAATAGCTCTTATAGTAAATATTTTTACCTTTTATTAAAATAGCAGTTCTACCTATTCTTCGCAAGGTTAAAAAGCACTAAAACTATATCAAATTAAAACGTTCAACAACCGACTACTGACTTTTTGATATTTCCTCGTTGTATGGTCCAGAGCTAACAATGGAAATCAAGAGTCAATCATGGTAGTTAATGTTGGTTTCATTTATTAAAACAACACTATGGAAAAAACAACACTTTTTATCTTGCATGAAATTAACAAATATTATGGCGTTGCTATGATAACACAGAGCAATAGAACGCGTGTTTGATAATGAAACAAAGAGAATATTTATTTACAATACACAACAGTTAGTAAATTAAAATTATTTTAAATATTTGTTACAAAATATTACCTTGTCCACAAACTGAGTTTAAAAACGTAATACATTATACACTCAATATTCACCCAAGTACGATCATAAAATAAGATAAACTATTAGACGTTGTGAAAAAAAACATATTTGGAAAAAAAGAGCATCAAAGTTGAGCAGAGAACACAAAGAAAGAAATACTACACTCTATTACAGAAAGATGTAATAAGCACAATAGTTTCCAAAGAGTATCACGGCTCAGCGAGCTATGTCACCAGAATTTGTTTATTTAAAGTGTATTTCACAGATAGATAAGTTCTAATCCATACTTGAGGTCTCATAGGTTTGTTATCACAAAGCTAATGGAGGTCCTTATAGATAAATCTTTTTGGTTTTTGTATTAGTTTATTTTATTTTTTATTTCATCTGCCCAAACAACATTTAATTTTTCTATCAACGAAAAGTCTTTTTATCTATTAGTAATTTTTCTGACCATATTTTTAAATTCCAAGATTCCAGCTTTTATGGTTAAGTTATTGTGGGGTAGTCATTTTACAAATTTGGGAAATTTAAATTTTTTTCAATGCCTTAACAAAGATCTTATAAAAAAAATTGGAAAAATGTTAAGCTACTACCTTGTTTAAGTTTTCACAATCCCATTTTGAAATTTTAATATTTATTTGATTATCTTATATGGAAGCACATCTCAATTTTAAACACCAAATAGTAGTGTTCTATATTAGATGTATCGATTTATATCTCTTCCATTTTCCAGGTTTTAATTTTGAAATCCGATATGTTCAGGCGTCATTCGGCTTTCATAAAAGGTTTATTGACTTCCATGACAAACATATCTTTTATATCACACCAAAAAGTGTTTTTTTATATTCGTTTTAGGAATCTTGAAAATATACTCTTTATCATCTATTGCTTCTTAGTTTTGAAATTCAAGGTTCAAGACCTTGTTTGGCTTCATGACAAATTTCATCTTACACCAAATCAAAAAGTAATTGAAATTTTTTGCTTTGACAATTTTAAACGACCCCACCCTTCGCCCCCCCTCAAAACCCCTTCCACCAGCCTCCTTTCTAAATAGTAAATATTTAACACTTATTTTGTTTTTGGAGTAATCACCTTACAGTCCTGGCACATTATAATTTTCTGCCTCTCCTAAAAGGGATATTTCCTGTTACTTAATGCTCCCCCTCGCTGTCCTGCCCTATGTTCTCAATTAAAATCTTCAGTCTTTAATGGTTATTTTTACTTGTCTTTATATCTTCTTGCCGAATCTCAGTTTTATAGCATACCGAAACATAGCTGTTTCTATTAGTTTTAGAAACTTTAGCCCACTCAATTTAAACAAATCCTACTTGGAAGTCCCGGTTTTTAAGACGAATATGGTTATCTGGAGTAGTCCTTCTACCTGCCTGCCAAATTTAAATTTTCTATTACACCTAAAAGTTGTTTGTGTGTGTTTACCCGCCACCAACCCAACTTTTTTTCAAAGTCCCAATTAAAAATGTTACATTTTCAGCCAGGCCTCATTTATTATGAGTAGTCTTTTAACCTGCCTGCCGAATTTAATCCTTATACTACACTGGAAAGTAGTTGTTAGCTATCGGGTTTTGAAATTTTGAATCCCCCACCCTCTTTTTTCTAATTAATTTTTAGAAATTTTAAATTTTAGGATTCATTTGATTATCTAGAGCTGTCTCTCTTCCTGTTTGCCAAATTTTAATTTCCTGCATCATTGAAAGCATTTTTTCTAATAAGAAGCCCACATTTCCCGGAGTTCCGTTTTGAAATTTCCTCTTCTAGATTTTTCTGGCTACCCTCCTGACAAGAAAAATTTCAAGCTTTCAGGCCTAGGGATTGGGGAAATGCGGTGATGAGTGAGTCAGTGTGTTCCACACATTTATACCCTTCTTCACCCCCTTTGGGGATGAAATTTGGAAAAACTCTTAATAAATTTTATCCCAATTCTAGAAAGGAACCTTTTTCAAGGCTTTATGTCCGTTGGCTCAAAATATAAATCAGTGATTTTTTAAAACTCTCAATCCCTCTTTTCAATCCTTTAGAGGTCAAACTTTAGAAAATCCCGTGTTATCTATTACGTAGGGCCTTTAAAGGAACCTTTTTTTCATAAGTATTTATTATTTCTATATAATACATTGATAAATATTAAGGAACCTTTAGCCCATGCCCCATCTATTGAATGTACACCCCTGCTGAGTTCTGTTGAATCTTTAAATTTAAATATTTATTGCAAATAAATTCAAACAACCCTGATAAGATGTGTATTTTTTAACAATTCATAAAACCGACTTTTTATACTGAAATCCAACTTTTTATTTAACGAAATCCAGTGGTTTTATTTACCACAAATCAGGGTCTCTACTGATAGGATGTGTATTTTTAACAATTCATAACATATAGATTGATTATTTAATGTTTATGAAAAAAATAATAAACTAAAAAGGAAATTGGGACAAACTTCTTTCGATTGATATATAATTATACAAAATCATTATACAATTAAAGTATAAAATGAAATGTTTTCTTTCAAGTCCATTTCCCGACACCTATGAATTTATAGGTGAACTTTTATATACCAGTGACGGTAGCTCTATTGATAATATTTTTCTAATTTTTTTAAAATACAAATTAAGGCTTATTAGCGCCTATGATGGCATTGATTGTGAACTCCGAATGAATCTTACTTGGTACGTTTATGTTTATGTTAGGACTAAGAAACTTTTACAAAAATTATTAGATTGAAGTACACTTTGGCTCAAAACCCATGCACCCTGGCTGAGTGTACTAAGGAGGTTTCTCCTAAATGGTTTCCCACTCTTCCTCCCAGCAAGTACGGGTACACTTCCTCTAAATTGTACCTTACTCAAATATTAATCCACAAGGACATGGAAAGTATACATTGTTTTATGTAAGAAGTTCATTCTGAAAGTTCTTTTTTTCCTACCAAATTCTACTACATATTTAAGTTATGGTAGAGAAAAATACTTTTCAGAACAGACTTCCTACAAAAATCAGTGTATACTTCCCAATTTTCAAGCTATAAGCAATTGTCTTCATTTTTAGGTAAAGGTGCACCATTTAAAATTTAACTATGAATATTTATCAAGCAGTGCTATGAATATATTTACCAAAAGTAAAGGCTAATGTAAACAAAATAGTTCAATTAAAAAAATGGAAACTAAGAGTTTTTTAAATCGTCTCTTGAAATATTATTATAAAGACCGCGATGATGTATTTCAACGTAATTTTACTAATAAAAATATAATTTACTAATATGCTGCAGTAGGGCCCTGATTTGTATGACCTGTCGTGTTGTTTTTGGTACGTCGCTGAAAGTGCTCATGTGTACTTAAATAATTCTTTTAATGATCTCCCAGATTGTGGAAACTATTTTTCACGAGTCATTTTTGCTCATTTTTTCCTTTTTGGATTTTTATATGATATTTTCTTGTTTTCAATTCTTTTGGGCTATTTTTAGTTATTTTTGATTAATTTTTTAGTAATTCTTGATTAAGGTTTAGGTAACTAATTTGAATAAGGGAATTTTTTAAATGATATCGATATTTTATAAATGTATAAATACTAAGACATAATTTTTTTAACCAGATGATTGCCGTAATAAAAAGATAATGTAGGTAATGAGCTTATATGCTTGTATGTTTGTAAAATACACATTCCTGGTGAGACACTGACACTAAACCAGAGAGGGTTGCGTTGGAAAGGGGTAGCTAATACTTCTAAAGCACATATTTTTAAGTCCTTGTAATATTTCGCAGTATGCAAGAATTTAGTTGTTAAAAGGATTTTTATTGCATGTAGATTTTTTAATTCTCATTTGTAATGTCCGTGTTTGATTTAGCTGTGGGCGTTCAATGTGAGTTTTTGCTAAACAACTGATATCATGTCAATTGGAAGTTATTTTTAAAATCTTAGATAACTTTTTAGGTCATCAAAGTCCCGAGCCTGGTTTTTAGTGTTTTTAAATTTGTTTCAATTCAACAATTCTTAGCTCCATGTGTCACCTTCCGTTCAGGGTATACGCCTCCGTACTAATTAATCTAATGATATAGGGATGAGTAAGGTGGGACTTAGAGGAAGTGTGCCCGTGTTTGCATGGTGGAAGAGAGGGAAACCACATAGGGAAAACTACCCTGACATCCGACCGGGATGAGAGAAGATGTGGCTCTTCTTGTGAAGCATACACTAGTAGGACTTTATATAGAATAAAGAACCAATTTAAGAACTCATCCTGATCCGAAACTATGTGAAAAGTACAGGGGGAACAGAGGGAAATTCACATTACACACATCTTCGAGGAAAATAACCTTTATATGTAAATGCCCATTAGGACCCCAGCCAACACTTTAAAATATATATTATATGACTGACACCTCTTTTAACATTAATATTAAGTGCATTAGAGAGGCCTCATAATTGTCTAACAGATGGCAGCACTTAAATTGAATAAAAATAGGAATTTCCCCCCCTTTCCCATCTACGCTATATGTCTTTATCTACCTCCCTCCTCCTCAAACTTTGGATTGCTTTACAACTGCGTGCATATCCCCAACAAGCTCAAACCATCTCTTTTCAAACACCAAATACACGGTTTCACACTAGTCATTTTGATGACAGATGCAATTTAATTCTTCTTTCTTTGAATCCAGATTCGTCTGAAAAAACCTGAAATTTCTTGTTAATTATCTTAAAAGTACAGAAATTATTATAGTCAGCTAATAGATACATATTGTAACACGTATTAAATTTATTTTCTTACATAATTACATACACACTTCTTTACACTCACATAAATACACATACCTTATGCAATTTACAAATTCTATTAGAAATACAATCTATAAATCTGAATACATTGTTAATTTATAAAGAAAATTAAAGTAAACGTTTATGGTGGATAAAAAGTGTATCTATTTTTACCACTATAAACACAAATCCACAATTATTTCTTAAAACTATTTTATATTTCAGCTGAGACATTAGAAGAATACATCAGATTATAATGTTTTTGTTCAGAAAAAACAACACTTTTTTATATATATTTTGTTAAAAAGATAGGGACAAGCATTTTCTGTACTCTTTTTAGGTATAACAAAATAAACATTTTAAGAAAATAATTTCAGAAAACTAAAATATTAATTTTGTCAACAAATAAATAATTTAAATCAGCTTTTTCTGTGTATTAGATTATTAGTAGCTATAGCTTAATTTTGTGTCCCATAGTCCTATACAACCATACATTCTTTCTATGATGTTATATCTAAATATAATAACATCTATTAAAACTCGTGCATTTTAACATATTTAAATATTAGTTTTGTAAAACTTTAGACTTACGTGATAATTTATGTCTTCGTGTTTACAAAATCAAAAAAATAGGTAAATCTTTTTTATATCTCCTGATTTATAATTATTTGAGAACATTAATACTGTAGTTTGTAACAAAAAAAACTAAGAATGTTTACTTTTAAGGGTCAAATAATTATATATTTTGAACTTTAAAATATAATTAATAGAAATTTCTCGTTTTGTGGATCGAAGAAGGCGAATCAGACTTATCTTTTTAGTGGAGAAAGGGGTGACCGGGTGGTCTAGGGGTAAGGTGTCAGACCTCTGTGCTGGGGTTCGGGGTTCAATCCTCGGTCCCTGCACAGATTTATCTGATTTCCAAACCCTTCCTTCACCTCTGACAAGACGTGTATTAATCACAACTTGTCAATGTGTGGGAGGTCAGGCCTCCACCGTGGTTCGGATTCCACGTTAAACTCTAGGTCCTCCATTTAATCGCACAATCACCCTACCATTACACATTAGNCACAATCACCCTACCATTACACATTAGTGTAAGTGCGCATAAACCAAACGGGTAGTAAGACGCAGTGCTAATAGTAATAATAATAATAATAATAATAATAATAGTGGAGAGGTCAGAATACAAAAAAAGCAGCACTTCTATTTTATGTATTACAATTAAATTGGCTAATTAACATTTTTTATGTACATGAATAAGATATGGAAATACTTTGGCTATAAATCAACTTTATCAAGGAAATTACACTTAATAATATTAATAAACTATTCCTAGACATAAATTATCATACAATTATTATGCATGCACGAGGCAAACCAATTACTCAGAAATAAAAACCAGAATAGTGCCCGGGTGACCGCCTCTGAGGTATAGTGTTCAGATTTCCTGGCCACATATCCAGAGGTCCCGATTCGATCCCTGGAGTTTAAGGTTTTATATGAAGCAGTGGGTCTGGAATGGGGTCAACTCAGCCTCGTAAGGACTACGGTTTAGAAAACTGAGATTAAAAGCCGTATAGTAAGTTGTGCTGACCACATGACACCCTTTATTAGCTGAAGTTGCAGTTTTCTCCCCACCAGCCGGTGGTTTCTAGGTCGGTATGAATCGATTGCGGACTGACGCCATGGATTATTTATAATAGTACTCGGCTTCTTTAATTTATATAGAAGAAGATTAACCAAATATGTTTAGGTGGTGACGATCTAAAGCTAGATCTAAAAAAAAGATCGGACAATAGCTCTTACTTAAAAAAATATCAATAATTTGGTAGGCAATAGTTATTGGTGTCGTTGTCTGGTTGTTCCAATGAATATGGTGGTTTTTTTTTCAGACGATGTACTCTTTACTCCTTGTCAGGAACCAAACGTCCATAGGCTCGGATTTGCCCTTCATGGTCACTGGACCTCGGTACTCGAAATTGAAAAGAGGATCAGCGTTACAACCTTTATTCAGATACCTGGAACAAATAGTTATTGAGAGTTACACAACTAAAGCAGTTAAATACTCTTATTTTTTACTACTGTTTTACCAGTGTGGTTTTTAGATCAACAGTTTTACCTCACCACGTCTGGGCTATGAATATTTTAATTACACTAAAAGATAAGCTTGAGGAATAAATGATTGATGGTAATTGTAGTAGCATTTAATTTTAAAGGAGATTGGGAAACCATCGATGAAAAAACTACCTAGAGTAAAGTTTATCCAGCCGGAATTTGAATTCCAACCTTCCTGTCATCAGCAAAGTAAATTGAACGAGCCTGACAGTCTGTACACGCAACAATGCAAGTATTTAGTTAATATATGCAGGGGCTATCACATACGGTATAAGACATTTACTTACATCATTTTAAACATTCGAACGTGATGAATACACAATACATCACTTTACAAAGAATCTCTAGGGGCTCTCGTACGTCAGAAGATAGAGGCAATAAATTGACAAAGGAAAATTAAAATCAAAAACCGCCCTTATTGGGTTTTGGTAGTTTGACTGAATGGGGAAAGCTAGATAACATCATCCATGACCTACTTCGGTGGCCACGTGGTCTAACGTGATACTCTAGTAGTAGACTAGTTTGCCGATGACAGGGAGATCGATGTCTGAATCTCTATCAGGTGTACTGAGATTTTTTCAAAAGTTGTTTCCCCCTCTCCCTCGATGCAATTTGGAGTACACTTCCTCTAGATATAACCTTCCTAATTCCTAAAACCATTAGAGTAATTAGTACATAGACGTATAAACCCAAATGGTTAGTAAGGTGTGGTGCTATAAAAAAAAACACTAATGTCCTATGCTAGGATACTGCGGGTTATATTGGTTAAAGGACCCCTTGGTGAAGTGGTCAGTGCACCTGGCTACGAGCCTAAGGCTCCCGGGTTCGATAGATGGCTGGTACCTAGGGTATTTTTCCGAAAGGAGAACTATCCCAAAGGTTACCAGGGTTTGGTTAGCTAGGCTTAAGTTAAGTTTAAGTGTTTCTACTGGTTCCTCGCCCTCATAATCACTATCACCATCATCTGATCTTATAGAGACAGGGAAAGAGCCTCCACAGAAAGGATGCACGATTAGCATATTCAGGCGTTTCCTTTTCAACGGTACATTAGTATATATTGTTTAAAAAACACAGCTAGATAACTGCTAAACATTGGCTATCAGTCAATGTACTAAATTAATTTAATACAAGGTCACACACTGCTCCCAAATCCACGGTAAAATATCCATTCGCTGGGGCTGAGTGTGTCATATTAATCGTATTGTTTTAGGTTAAATTAGTTAATAACTCATGTACTGAAATAATGTGTGTTTAGAAATAACACATTAAACACCCCAGTCAGTCAAATCTATTCAGTTCATAACGTGTCAAAAAAAATGTTTTTTTAATTATAAATTAATCTTACACCTGAAAGAAAGTACAGGAATGAGGTCCGGCTCTGTATCACTCTGATGACATATGGATGTAATGTGCTAGGTGTGCTGTTGAGTATATAGAGTGAGCGTGGATCGACCCTGTGGTTGCGTCATGCTACACCAGAGGTGTCCTACCTCTAATTACTGGCCGTGGTTAGCCACAGGGAATATTCCCTCTCTTCATTTCACTATTCATGAACGAGACAGTAACATAACTGTCTAATTGATGTTTCTTTACAACGCGTCTTAGGGTACGGCCATACTTGTGACCTGGACATCAAAATGTCAAGGTATGTCATTTATATTAGAGACCCAAAGTCGCTAATGTTTGCGACTTGGCCGCTGTTGCTAGGCTGTAGTCCCGTAGTTTGGCCACCCTCATATGTATTTGTGTTTGCTTTGCGTGTTGACGTCCTTATCGCAGTTTATTGGTTGTAGTGACCAGGTCGCAAGTATGGCCGTAGTCTCTTTACCCATCCGGACGCATATATTAATCAATCTTGGGGAATAAGGATAAATAAGTTAGAATTTCAGAGGAAGTATACCGGTATTTGAGTAGAAACAGAGTGGGAAAATATTTAGGAAAATATAACCACAGTACACCCGACCAGGATTCAAATCCCCATCACTAGCAATCCAGTCCAACACGACAATGACTTGTGTAGATGGTTTATTTAATTGCTGCGATGTCTAGGACGGAGTTGCACGTTAGGTCTACCTATAGCCGACGGCTAAGTCTTGATTTGATTGGCACGCATGCCATTCATCAGATAAACAATAAAGTGGAGTTTATTGGAACAGTTGGCGACTTTGATTATTCCAATTCTTCGATCAAGTATTGAATAGATAGGTATTGCTTATCAAATGACAAGCTAGTTTGTAAGTCACCCAACTGCAATGATTTCAAAACATTAAATGATCTTGTAGGGCCTTTAACTGTTCCTCAATCTCTTGAAACCTGGAATGTATCTCAGAGGAGGAGAATAATCTTACTAAATGATTGGGGGAGTTTGACTTTCTCATTTTCACTAACTACTCCATTTGTTGATTTATTTAGTTGTTTACTTCACCCTCTCACAAAGTTAAAATATTTTATAGTGTAACTATCAAAACATTTGTATGTCCGTTTTCAAACTATCTCACCTTAAGAGATTACACCGAAAACCCAAACGCATAGGTTGTAATTTTATTATCTGGTTAGTAGGAAGAACATATCTTACACGAATATAAAATAACTTGTAATAATCATCTGTGATCAAACCATGGGCCTCCAAACTTCTCTTTGTTCGCTTGATCATTGAAACTAGTATTGAACGAGTGCTACCTCTACTAGCACATGAACCTCCAAACCTCTCTTTGTTCACTTGATCACTGAAACTAGTATTGAACGAGAGCTACCTCTACTAGCACATGTACCTCCAAACTTCTCTTTGTTCACTTGATCACTGAAACTAGTATTGAACGAGAGCTACCTCTACTAGCACATGGACCTCCAAACTTCTCTTTGTTCACTTGATCACTGAAACTAGTATTGAACGAGAGCTACCTCTACTATCACATGGACCTCCAAACTTCTCTTTTTTCACTTGATCACTGAAACTAGTATTGAACGAGTGCTACCTCTACTGGCACATGGACCTCCAAACTTCTCTTTGTTCACTTGATCACTGAAACTAGTATTGAACGAGTGCTACCTCTACTAGCACATAGGACCTCCAAACTTCTCTTTGTTCACTTGATCACTGAAACTAGTATTGGGCGAGTGCTACTTCTACTAGCACATGGACCTCCAAACTTCTCTTTGTCACTTGATCACTGAAACTAGTATTGAACGAGTGCTACCTCTACTAGCACATGGACCTCCAAACTTATCTTTGTTCACTTGATCATTGAAACTAGTATTGAACGAGTGCTACCTCTAATAGCACATGGACCTCCAAACTTCTCTTTGTTCACTTGATCATTGAAACTAGTATTGAACGAGTGCTACCTCTAATAGCACATGGACCTCCAAACTTCTCTTTGTTCACTTGATCATTGAAACTAGTATTGAACGAGTGCTACCTCTAATAGCACATGGACCTCCAAACTTCTCTTTGTTCACTTGATCATTGAAACTAGTATTGAACGAGTGCTACCTCTAATAGCACATGGACCTCCAAACTTCTCTTGGTTCACTTGATCATTGAAACTAGTATTGAACGAGTGCTACCTCTAATAGCACATGGACCTCCAAACTTCTCTTTGTTCACTTGATCATTGAAACTAGTATTGAACGAGTGCTACCTCTAATAGCACATGGACCTCCAAACTTCTCTTTGTTCACTTGATCATTGAAACTAGTATTGAACGAGTGCTACCTCTAATAGCACATGGACCTCCAAACTTCTCTTTGTTCACTTGATCATTGAAACTAGTATTGAACGAGTGCTACCTCTAATAGCACATGGACCTCCAAACTTCTCTTTGTTCACTTGATCATTGAAACTAGTATTGAACGAGTGCTACCTCTAATAGCACATGGACCTCCAAACTTCTCTTTGTTCACTTGATCATTGAAACTAGTATTGAACGAGTGCTACCTCTAATAGCACATGGACCTCCAAACTTCTCTTGGTTCACTTGATCATTGAAACTAGTATTGAACGAGTGCTACCTCTAATAGCACATGGACTTCCAAACTTCTCTTGGTTCACTTGATCATTGAAACTAGTATTGGACGAGTGCTACCTCGACTAGCACCGCCACATAATCTATTCTAACCAGAACAGCTGAATAGAAACCCTACAACAACACGGACGTATCGAGTGGTAATCCCTTTATGTGACAAGGCGGATGATACGCTTCAAACAAGAAGACGTATATTGTCAGTGTGTCCCCTTCATTCCGATAGGAAAGTTTCATTTCTAGAAGCTGATCTGTAACTTTAAAATAATATTTGAAACTGCTTTTAATTGTTAAACTACAAGCATTGGTTACTTCGGTAACCCAATTAAATAATATTTATTTTAGTTTGATTTTTAAATAACTAATCAACAAGTTAACAAAATTTTATTTGCCAAAAAAAAAACACTCTTTATGTGTGGAAAGTTTTATTTAGTAAAATAATATTTATTTTAATATTTTTATTAAAGTTTTATATGATTCTAACTTCTGCTGAAAAAATTGTACATAAAGCGCATGACTTAATTTACAGAAGAAATTAGTAATATTTTAAAGTGTAACGGTAAACACATATTTTTGTGCGCGTCCTTTTATAACACGTGCAATGGAAGTTATTTTAGATTGCTACTTCGACCATATTTTTTCCACCTTGGATCGTGGCTGTCTGATGGCCAGCTACAAACGCCGTCAGCTCGTAGACTACTTCAGCACGGTCATCAAGGGATGTTGCGACGCTGAGAACGAGCTCCAAGTCCGCACAGCCGTCGGCATCGCTGTACGCAGGTCCGTCAGGTACCATACCGAGTCGAGGGAATCCAACAGCGCGGTGTGCATGCTGGGGAAGTTCCACAACATTCTCTACATCGCCGTCAAACTCTGTTGTGACTGGAAGCTGGATGACCCTGACGCCGTCGCCGAGATCCTTGATTCTATCTACAGCTGCGAGAAGTCTTTTGAAAGGATCTTCGTCGGCGCCTTAGTTGGCGTGCGCGCCACCTCCATCATATCTGGTTGGAAGTGCGATTTCGCCGACAAGGAGGAGAACGTGCGAGCCGTGGAGTATCTGTTGGGACACGCGGTTCGTGAGAGGTTGGTCTACAATTACGGCGAGGGCTTTAAGAAGAAGCTGAGGTTCGTCGACGTTCCGATGGATTCGTATGGTTGCAGCTCGCCTATCAAAGTTGCTATACAAATGGGTGATTTGGAAATGTTGGGTATCCTTCTAAGACACGGCGCCAGACTTGATCTGAACTTGGAAAAGGAATCCGGGGGACTATACGTCAATTTGACTCCCCTTATTTCTCGTCTGAACGAAGCTTATGAGGCCTGTGGTATGCCTCGACCTGAAACGCGCGATGTGTCTTGCTTGAAACTGATACTAAGGGCTATACCGGGTTTATGTTTGTTGACGTCGACGTCTATTTCGGAACCAGACTCTAAATCACCTCTCGAAAGATGTGACAGCTTTAGTCGGAAAGAAGAATTGAACATATACGTCCACCCCGAGCTGATTAACGAGGATATACTCCCTCCCTCTAGATGTGGAATATCCCCCCCTGAATTGAAGCACCTGTGTCGGTGTGCTGTAAGACACTCTCTATGGCTAAGCTGGCAGCTCCCTGTAGGAATTTACAAGCTCTCTGTGCCATCTAGTTTGCATAAATATCTCAACCTTGAAGAAAATTAACTTGTTGGCGGAAAGTGTTATAATATGTTAAGTGTTTTGATGCGGGTTTGTCTCACAAAACGTACTTTTTTACATTTCTTGTTTGATGGGTCAGATATTCAAATGAGGTTTGATTTATTTTTTAAAATAGATAGTCCTAATATATGGTTTTTAAATGCCATATAAACAGCTATTGTGCAGTTAGAAAATATACCATATAAAAAATATTACAATATATTTAACGTGGGCCCAATTACAGTATTTCAAAGACTTTATTTGTATAATACCAAGTAATGTCTTAGAGGATAGCTGGAATGTTAAAATTATCACTATATATGAATTCCTATATGCTTGAGTCTTTTATCAGTACTTTAGTGTGAACAAATCTTTTTAAGTACTCAGCTTGGAAGAAGTGGACCCACATTAGGGTGCAGAGAGAGTGGAAAAACAAAAGTGGTAGAAAACACCTCAAAAACCATCTCTCAAGTCACCCAGCTGAGATTAAAACCTTGACCTCCCTATCGTTCGCAGCCCACTCTATTGATATTCTGACACCTAATACCACGTGACCATGGATGCAGATCAACACATTTATTGAAATCTAACAAATACACCTTCCTTGTTTCTTATTTTAGCTTTAATTTTATTCTGAATATTTGTTTGAATTTATCTGAGTCTAAAATTATTTATTCAAGCCATTTACCTTCATAATCTTAATAGATTTATCTGGGAACAGATTTTTATAACATACCGGCACATAAAAAGAAAACCCTATTTTAATACAAATTAGTATTTGATATAGAGATTTATGGGCAGTCTCTTTTCTAGTTTTTTTATACATGGGATAAGGTAGGGCCTATAGTAAATAGGGACAGAAATACTTTAAACACAATGTTGATTTTGTTAGGAAAGAAGAAGACATTTCACACTTTACATATCTGCCACTGAAAAAAGAGATAATGGCTACCTATTATGAAAATGGATCGCTACCACACTATCTCCCAACTTAAGTTTCTTGGAACTCGTCAGGAGATAGAGTGAAATGCGCAACACAACTTCCTAAAAGAGGAAACCAAAAAACACAGATGGAGAAAAAGATGAATGTTAAATAATGATAGTACACTTAGAGAGGAACATATGGATTGAACCAATAATATAAAGTACAAACACAGGAATTATACCATCTTCCGCCTGTAGCAAGATTATTTGAATTATACATTTTGTCTCATTTATATGGCTGTAAGACTCCCAGAAATTGACTACACTAGCTAATTACCTGTTATCCAAATTGGATGTGTTTTATAATACGTATCCATAACTAGGAACCTTATAAAGTTGGTCCAATGAAAATCAGGTAGGCAGAAGTGGAGAAAAGGGCCAAAAAGTGGAGTTTTGTAGCCACCATATCAAAACAAAATGACGGACGTACATTTTAATTAGCATTTTTACTAACCAAATTTCCGAGTTATGTCCATGCAAAATTTCATCATGATTGGTGTAGGGGTTTTTACGTGAAATAGTAACAGTCACTAACTCATTTTTATATACGAACAGGATTGATACAGACAAACAATCCAGTCTAATACGAGAGTGACACGTTAGACCATGCGACCACCGATGCGATGCTATTAAAGTTACTATGCTCATACGTGAAGTCATGCGATATGAAATTGTTACTTTTGATAGTTAATATAAATACCTATGTAATAATACTAATATTATAATAATACATTACCAATTTTGACAGCAATATAAAAAAGTATTCTATAAATTTATTTTCTACCGTAATTGTGCTACAGATAAAGCTAAATCAGGGGTCGGCAAAACTCTTGGCCCCCAATCGACTTACAAACTTACCAAAGCCGATCACCGATCATTTCTCCACTCTACTTTTGCTTAGTTTTTTAAAAACATATTTTATATTTATTCCATTCAATATATCCTCAAAATTGTATATCTACCTATATAGAAAAAATAGAATAAATAAAATGTACATATTATAATATTTAAATTTATTTTAACATAACCAATTATAGCTGATCAAGGTAATTTTGGTCACACTAAAATATTATTTGAAATTATTTAATATATTTGCGAGTTTGGAAGACTCAAACATCGTCTTTTAAGGACAATGTAGTTTTCTCACACGATCAACTGAAACAAACTGTCGTGAGACCGACTAGTTGGCGACCCCCAAGCTAGAGACTTCCAAAGACCAGTGTCAAGTGACGCTCCAAGGGCCTACTGCCAGAACGCACCTGTATGCGTCCTCGGAGACGTTGATGCGGCCAGGTTCCCCGGTGGTCTCTGTGCGGCTGGTCAGGTTGACGGTGTTGCCGAACAAACAGTACCGCGGCATGCGGTGACCTATGACCCCGGTCACTGCTTCACCCGAGTGGATGCCGATTGTGATTTTCTGATAACAAAATAGAAATACCAATCTCTTAGCTCGGGGTTGAATAACTTTGTTTCTGCGGTGCGCTTTCGGGCTATACGCGTATTAACTAATTACGCTGATGCGTTAAGGATGAGGAAGGTTGAAATTAGATGAAGTGTAGCAAAATTTGTGTGAATGGAGAGTGGAAAACCGCTTAGGGAAAGTCACTCTCAGTACACTCTACCGGGATCTGAACCCCGATCCCCCCCTTCATCGGCAGTCTGGTATAGTGTGAGAGTAGCCCACTTAAATGGCTGCGTGGTCTAACGTGATACTCTTGCAATAGACTAGACTGCCAATGACGGGGAGATCGAGATTCGAATCTCAGTCGGGTGTACTGGGGTGAAATTTACAATACGGTCTTCCATTCTACCTACACCCAAATGTGGGTACATTTCCTCTAAATATAACCTACCTCATCCTTAAAACTACTAGTGTAATTAGTACATAAGCGTATAAAACCAAACGGGTATTAATATGCAGTGCTTAAAAAATTGAGAGAGTGATGCTTTAGATCAGAATTGTCAAACACACGGCCAGCAGAAGCATTTAAGCCGGCCCTCACTGAAAAGTGATGAAAGAATAGGAATGTCAGCTCTTTCATTCAGTATAAAATATAAAATAAATATAAATAAATACTGTATTTTCGACTCGCAATGCCTCCTTAATAATATATTGCGGCACTCATGCCTTCTTGAGTTTGACAGCCTTGCCTTAAACCATTCGGTCACCGAAACGGGTTTACAAGCACATTAACTACGCTAATGTGTTGGGGACGAGAAAGGTATAATTTTAGGGGAAACATAGCCTCGTTTGTGTGGAGGACGTGGGAAACCATTTAGGAAAAAAATACTCTCATTAGATTTGTCTGAGATACAAACTCAGATCTCCCCGCTACTGGTAATCTAGTTTGAAACACCGAGGTGACACATTGGACCATGCGACCACCGATGCGGGTATACTCGTAAAATTACAACCACTTATTTTGATAACATAATCTCCATAAAGATAGCTGAACAGTGATATTGATCAAGTCTCATCAAGGGTCAAGAGAACTGGGTTGGTTTTTCCTAAATGTGTTTACACTTTCTCTTCACGTAATTGCGGGTTCACTTCCTCTATATTAAACCTTTCCAATTCCTAGCTCATTAGCGTAATTAATACTTAGGCGTATAAACCGAATGGGTAGTAAGACGTGGTGCTAAATAAAACAAGGACTGACCACGGGTTCACCGTCCACCTGGACCTCCTTGCCAAGATCCATCATGTCCAAAGCGAGCCGGGCGATACACCGCGCATGCGTCTGACAGGGTTCGGGCAGTCCGCTCACCGCCATATACTTGTCGCCCACAGTCTCAACCTATGACACACACAAACACTAGCAATTATACTCCATCCACCACTGGTTCAGACTGTAGGTATGACATGGACTACGGGAGGAGAGGTGGTGACAGCTAGGATAAATTATCCTGTATCCATTCACCAAACCATTTGATTTGCGAGGCCTAATGTTGAGTTGTTGCTACTTTTGCCAGTCAAAACTTTCACAACAAATAATTTGTTTTGAATTATTCTGTTCTTTTAACCGTTTTTAAACTATTGTAACACGAACTTATGAAAATAACCGTTTGGATGCTTCTTATTTGTAGAATCGGCGTTAAGTAAAATTGCTTTTCAAACGAGAGCTTCTAAAATGCTTCGTTCTCTTCATAAATTAAAATGGTGAATCATCCGAAAGAAGGGTGGTTAATAAAAATCAAATAAACCGTCTCCAGTTGTGTTCACCCACTGTTTACAAAACATAATCGTTTTATTTTTAAACCAGTATTTTGTATAGCTATTTTTTGAGCTATAAAAATATTTATTTAATTTGGTGGCCAGTTACAAGTAAATTACAGCGTGAATATAATACTTTTTACTTTATTATTTCATGTATTCTAATATCGCTTGTTGCCAGAACCACAAAACAAAAAACCTTAAGAGTTTTATTATTAAATACTTTGATATTAGTGACTTTCAGCCAATGTTTTCAATAAAGAATCTTCAGTTAGCTGTCACCAGCTCTCCTAACATCCTAGTAATGGACAGTATTCCAGTGACAGACATATTTGTTAGTTTTGTGCTTAAAACAATTCTCAAACTGCACACATACACTTTCTATTAATATTATATATTACTTTGAAGTATTCTGAAATAGTTCACTAATTGATCACCACAATGAAATAAAATTTATTTTTCGTAAGTAAGAAGTATAATTAATGGTTTATTTGTAAAATAGCGTACACTTATGTGCATGTTCATTACTGGTACATGACATTTTCCAACTGTGACCGGTAATGGACACTTGTGTCCATAACTGAGACATTACAGTTAAAACCTCATAGTTGAATTTAACTTAAATAAAGAACGCAATATTAGTCACAATAAAGAATTGGCTTTATTGATTTTCTATTTATTTTTAGAGCAGTAATGAACACATGCTAAGCTAAACATGAAAAATAAAATAAATTGTTAAATCTGTGTCGAT
The DNA here is from genome assembly GCA_902151455.1 of Timema bartmani. Lineage (NCBI taxonomy): Eukaryota > Metazoa > Arthropoda > Insecta > Phasmatodea > Timematidae > Timema > Timema bartmani. The sequence goes on from CABFWB010008025.1 coordinate 18,366, forward strand.
TAATGGTGCATTCTACTTGTCCATATTGGTACGCTAAAACTTACTACACATCCGAAATAATTAAAGGAATTAAAATCTATAATTCTAAATTTAAAATATCTGATTATTATTTTAAATGTCTACATAAATATTTCGTGCTTAAATAGTTTCATTTTTTACTTTACAGGCGCAAATTGTCTCCTATTCTCAACTATACGGAGCAGGCCATGCAAAATTCGTACAGATGAATCTGAGGAAAATCTTGAAGACAAAAGAGAACAAATGCGTAAAGATGGAACTGAGGTAAATATTGAAGAAAATACAGGAGACAATTATAAAGATGTTATTGGCCAATCACATGGTCCAAGCACGAAAGAAGTATATACTGAAAGTGTAAATAGTTTGAACATATCAAATTGTAGATCTCGGTGACAGATGTTACATCGGAAACATTGGCAAGAAGAGAAATTATCAATTAAACGCCTCCATAAAATTCTCAAATAGTTACGCCACAGTCGTCAAAATCACGTTTATGTGACAATTTGAAAAATATTCCAAGTCCATTTAAATGTATACTTTTTTGGCCGGAAACACCAAAACAAGCTTCTCTAAAATCAAAGAAAAGAGTTAAAGTACCTGATGTTGACACATCACAACAATAGCATGATTTATCATGAAAAAAAGTCTTTGAAGAAAAATAAAAAGGAACAAGAGATTCAAGAAAGAAAGCGAAAAGAGAAGACAAGATTAATGAAAAGAAAGAAAAAATAAACGCCAATAAAATTAAGAAAACCATCAACAATGAAAGCTGGCTCTGCAATACATGTCAAGAATCAATTGAAAAGGTTGTCATGTAAATTATGGCAACATGAAGATTGTGCAAATGTAGGATCTAGTTTGACAAAGTATTACTGTGCCAAATGTATTAATTAATATGATTTAATTCACTACAATAAGTGTTCAATATTAACTGTCCATTATTGGCTCATTGATATGACGATTACTAGTGAATTTTGTTTTTTCGACGTGCCCACTATCGGAACATTGTGTAATTGCTATAAAAATCTATATTATAAAACAAATAGTTATAAATTTAAGATCTTTCGATTTGTATCGTAAAAATAAATATTATGTTGAATTGCATTATATTAATAACAAGTCGATTAACACAGTGGTTTTTTTTTTTAATTTAGGACAATGAAACTCAGATACTGTCGTTGCATCGCTTAACATGTCCATGAATGGGACGTTTACCTTATGCGATTTGATATCACACGTGCTGCTATTTCACTTCTTAGGGAACTGGAATGATTAAAATATGAATGGATCAAGATTGATCAATTCTAGTGACCGGTGAGGAATTATTAAGGTCTTGACTTAGATTCGATGATCAATAAAAAAATCTGTTTTCTCTTGACGAACGCGAGTCCTGACCGCTCGGCGACCATAACTTTAGTGTCGACATCTCCGCTTACCAGCCGGGTTGTCTATGAAGGCTTGGCTTCTAGAATTTTCGAGTAACGGGGTGCATTCATCCCTCGTCTCTCCCCTCTTGTCCTTCGAGAATAATTTGCTTGGGTGGTTTATAGAGAGAGACAGAAGGATGTTGCACCACTTATATATTTACTGCGAAATATTAAGTAAATTAAATACATTTTGAATTTAATTACAATGGATTGGATCTGATTATCTTTATTAATTGGTCAAAATGGATGTGCAAAATATAATCGTTACACTTCACGTATAACATTTGAACACTTGGGAGTGGATTCAGAAAAATTGGCGCCCAGGCAGGGATTTGCACCCATGCTGTCCAGCTGCACTGTCATTTGGTCATCTATTTCTCTTCCTCTTAAAATATCAATCTGACCAATAAATTGAGCATATTGTCATTATGGGTCTGCTAACTATTTTGAGTCAAACTATTAGTATTCATAAGGGCCGATAACAGTGGCGTAACCACGGGGAAGGGTTTTGGGGGGTTTAAGTCCCCTCCATTGATTTGAAAAAAATAAAACAAACATACGCAATTTTTTTTAAACCTGCTCATTATTAATAATCACTCAAATTATGCATAGTATAATGCGGCATTGTGAATTATTCAGTGTTTTAGTAGAGTAAAAAAAAATTTAAAAAATTGGGAAGATACTGACGCATCATCCCCGGCAGGTCAACAGTGTGCCATACAAAATTCATTTTTTT
>CABFWB010008027.1:0-13212 GCA_902151455.1 Timema bartmani
ACTTTTCTATTTGTGGCGTCCATCTTCGAATCGAAGCCTTGAAGCCACCTCGTGAACACCCCCGAGGTCATCCATGCCTTTTTATTAAAATCATAGTCACAAGGCAGGATGTTGCCCTTGAAACCCACGGGTTTCTTGAACCTCCCGATCATGAGGGGCTTCACCTTATTGCTGCCGTCCATGTTGCAGTACAGAAGGACTGTGTGGCATTCCTCGCTACTCTTCGCACCCTTGCACTTATCCCCTTTTACAGCAAGAGTGTGATCTGGCATGAGCTTGTAGAACATCTCCAGCTCGTCAGCGTTGTATACATCTTGAGGCTGATAGCACCTAAGGATGTTCCGGAGCAAGGGCATCCACTCCCTTTCCGGTGTTGAGTCGACCGATGCGCTTTCACTGACGACCTTGTGGCTGGATGTGATGTGATGCATTTTGAAACGCTCTAGCCATCCACTTGAACACTTAGTTTTCTATACCCAACCTCAGGGAAAATTCATCGACCTTCCTCTGCATCATCGGTCCGTTTATATGCACGTTTTGCCCTCTATGCTCGCTGAACCCCTCCAGCATATCTTGCTCCAGATTCGCGTGCGTTCCACCCTTCAAATTTTTGGCCGTTACATTGTGGCCTTCCTTCTGCACTGCATTCACAATTTACATTCTCATTTTGAGAATCGTGAAAAGTGTCGACTTCGGGACGCCATGCCGCCGCGCAATCTCCATCTTTATAATCTTCTTCTCATACACTTTCTGGATGATCTCCTACTTCTTCATGAGCGTCAAGAAGGTCCTATTTCCCCTCATTTTGTCGAAATTATAAGTTCATATCAAATAAAAAAAAATAGTGTGGGTCGTCAAAAATCGTTCACAAAATCAAACCAAAAAGTAACCAAATTGAGAATCGAAATAACAATGGCAAAAACAGGCCTGGTGCGTGATGTAGCAGCAGTCGCACGCGGGGAAACATTGTCTTGCTTTTGGGAGTCAGTGGACAGAGTCAAGTGCTATTGGCTGGCACTGATAGGGTGGTGTCTATTTTTATACCTGACCTACCCCAGTTACTAGTAATACACCGCTCACAAAAATAATCGCAACCCAATGACCTAAATAAGTGCAAAAACATATTTTAGGGCCGATTTCCTTAGAATGTTCGACCTTTTTTTCCACATTTTTCACGGGACCCCCAAAAAGGGTCGTTACTTCGAGAGGGACGGTATTCCCAGGGTCGTAGAATCGAGAGTTGACTGTAGTTTGAAACGTTGTATGTACAAAAAAAACTTTAGAAATAATTGTTGCACTATTATTTATTGGGAACGTTGAAAGGTTGAGATTTAGACGCTGACAAACCCCATCTGAAAGACTGGATTGCACATTAATTTGTTTGAAAGAAACTAAGACGTATTGTGATATAAAGTGTGGGTAAATTCTCAATTTATTTAAAAGGTGATAACTTTGTTAATAGCGCCTCTGACACTATGCATAGTATAATAAATTATTACTTTTAATTCCTGTTCCCTTACCTTGAGATCATCCACAGCTTATAAGTAGGGACCCATAAAATGCCAAAATTACATTATAATTAAGAGTAAGACTAAAATTTATAGAGCATAAAGGTCTGACTAAGAAAAAAAGTTTGATTTGTTAAGTATGCAGTGAGGTATTTTAAATTAATAAGCTAATTATTCCCCCAGTAATAATTGTCAGTGAGGATCCTCTGTCCGGCCAAAAATATCTCGAAAACAATAAGGTCTAGGAAGCTGAAATTTGGTAGGCAATCAGTTCTTAACCCCCAAAAGGTGCATGAGTACCTTAATGACCCTTAAGTTCCCATGTGGGCCCCCAAAATAGGTGGTTTACCAAAAAACCAAAGTCGAAAAAATCTAGAAACCCAGAAGATCTCAAAAGCTGAAATTTTCAGGCAGTGTAGCCTCTAACTCAAAGTTTAAAAAATAAATATAAATAATTACTTTTCAATGTGATAAGAGGATTTAAACTAGGCCATCACGTATAGGGAACCCTCCAAATAACCGAGAAAGTCTGAATTTTTTTAGAAATTACCACTGTAGAATATTGGGTGAAACCTTTCAGTGGCATTGGAACTTCATTTGTTCGGGGAGTGGTGGAGAGCAACAAAAAATTATGAACTTGCTTCCCCCTTCTTTCCCCGATAAATGTTTGAAAACTGGATGTCCCGAAAAGTTTTGTGGGTGATTCTCTGAAAATTTAATAATTTTTATAAGCTATTGAGAGTATTAATAACTAAATTATATGTTTTATGTTATTTGTAATTGAAAAATAGTTTCAGATCATTGGACCACTGCCTACAGCGATTAAGAGGTGTAGGATCCTAAAACTATACTATCTCCAAAAGAGTCAAATTGGGCATGGCTTATTAACGTCCCCTTACAGGCTTTGTAATTCTTATTTTGAAAATTTAAATAAAATTTTAATCCCAAATATATATAAATATATATAGCTTGATTAAAAATATAGGATTTTCATCCTCTTGTTTGTTCTATAGCTATAATATTTGTATCTTATCGAATATCCAGTAAATAGTAGGCCTATATTAGGCCAATATTACAATGTGAATAGGTTTAGAAGGGAATCGAAGACTAGGTATATGGTCACAGAGAGAACACAAATTTAGGACGATAATTTAGAAATCAATGCAAACAACCTATAATTTGACAAGATTAATGAGTTTAAATATCTAGGAACAATTTTATCTAACAATAATGATATAAGAATGGAACTGGAAACTGGAGTATTCACAAGAACTCGATTTCACACGAATAAGCTTCAACGCTAACCTCAGCCTTAGGCAAAGATTGCCTTGTCAATAGATTGCGTTCGTTTGTTCACTCAATTTGTAAGGTGGGCTATGTTTGATTACAAAGGCTTGATTTATTGATTGCTCTAATTGATTTCGAATCGCCATAGTTAGATTGGTAGCCTTTTGCACAGGTACCAATAGAATTGTGTATAAGGATAAATCAGCTTTTAACACATTTCAAGAATAATTAATATTTTGACATAAAGTTTTAGCTAGCCTGATTTTCATGTTTTGTCGCACACTTAAACCAATACAAGATTACTACTTAAAAACAATGTAAGACTCTGTTAATTTTATAGAAAAATAAAGCTTTTTTTTTTATAGATTCCCCTTGAGAAGAACAGGTATACCAGCTAGTTTATTTATATACAGGAAATTAAAGGCAAATATGGAGATGTACCAGTATTATCCTAAAGGATAGAAAACTACATTTAAAAAAAACCAATGTACCCCTACAAGATTCACACCTTTACCTTCTGAGTCAAAATTAAAAATAACAGCCGCTATGATAGTAATATTTTCATTAGAATGTAGGCCAATGTAGGCCAGAAGCTTGGACATTTGACGTCCTCAGCTTCACTCCCCATAAATAAACAATTAAATACAATGTTTTATAAAATAGCAAAATTCTAGCTGATTTAGTTAAAAAAAATTACAACAAAAGTAATCAATTCTGAAAATTGAAAAATCACACCTGGACAAGGGAATCGAACCTGGGACCTTTGGCTTAGTACGCCAATGCTCTAACCACTGAGCTATGCAGGAATCGTCCCGTGCCCAGGGTCATTCTTCACTTATATATAAGCCAGATTCTATAATGGACATGCGGAAATCATTGGCTATAAATGTGTGGTTTTATTAAGATCACGAGCTATAAGATAACGCAGCCACCTTCGACTCGGTAGTTGGCTTAATGCTGCCACTTGTACAATTATTATAATTGTAAGGGATTGCATATTTAAGAATCAAAAAGCCAAAGAAAGCTATTATTTATGCCTTTTAGTGAGGAATTCTCCATCTAGATATCATATTCTGAAAATTGAAAAATGACACCTGGACACGGGAATCGAACACATAGAGCTTTGGCGTACTAAGCCAAAGGTCCCGGGTTCGATTCCCATGTCCAGTGGTCATTTTTCAATTTTCAGAATATGATATCTAGATGGAGAATTCCGCACTAAAAAGAATAAATAGAAGCTTTGGCTATTTGATTCTTAAAAGTAATCAAATTATGTTGGATAATTATAAGAAACTATTTCATCATTATGATACATTACATAATATATCAAGTTATTGCTTAGTCATTCATTATTTACTAACATTATGAAACAACTTAATATAACATTAATTAAGGTTTACTTCTCCATTAATCTATAGGATGCTCCAGCATACATATTTCTTTGGTTTTAATAAACTATATAAACGCTCTGATTCGTTAGCTGTGAAGCGATAGTAATATTTCCAAACCATAGCTGAATTTTCTTCAGGCATGACTATAATGTATTCTAACAATTTTCATTGAATTGATATTTTATAGTTTTATCTTGGCTTCCTTCATTAAAAGCACATAAATAAAAGAAACATAAAATTTTTATATTAGCAGGCCTACTCTATACTTTTATTATTTTTTTAGCACTTCATTGTATTACCCGTTTGGGTTATACGCATATGTACTAATTACAAGAATGGTTCTAGGGATTAGGAAGGTTATAATTACAGGAAGTATACGCAGATTTGCATGGAGGGAGGGTGGAAAACATTTTGGAAAAACCATTCTCAGTTCACCCAACCAAGATTTGAACCTCGATCTCCCTGTCATCGGCAGTCTAATTTACTGCGAGACTAGCGTGTTAGTCTACGCGGCCACCTAAGAGGGTTTTACTATGTTAAAATTAATTTTTATAGTTACTCCTATTCAACACTAGTGCATTAGATTATTATAAATATAAATAGGTTTAATACAACAGTAGCAGTGATGATAAAATGATACATGATTCAAATATTTGAAAGGTTAAATAAAACTACTAAGAATTACATTAGGCCTATTTGAAAGTGCAAGTAAAAGTTGATTTACTCTATTGTGACAGTAGAAACAAAATATATGTGACCTCACCCCAGTGCTCCTGAGGAGGGAAGGGGAGAGTTAATTTGTTCCTTGTACCTGCAAAACTAAGCCGGCAGACAAAAAGTTGCTAGACATCCAAGGGTTGGCTTGATGTTGTAGGGGTAGGCAGGCGATAGTAGAGTTCCCGGCAGAACATTGATGAACTAAATTATACAAACTTTCATAGATATTTATGATGATTCCATCTGGTTTATTAATTTGAAAAAATATTTACCTTTATTTGCGCTAAAATCCAATGTTTGTACTGAAAAAAATTTGATCTTACTCACAAAGGGGAAAAGACCAATGTTGCATTAATTTAATAAATTAATTACTAAGATTTATTAATATCTCTTTCAGTACAAACATAGAAATTTATTTAATCTACAAGATAAAAAAAAATACCCCATATTTCTTCAATATTTCATAGTCCCAGAAAATCTGAGAATTTAAGCAGTATTTTTGCGGCTTTCTCAGCCCTTCCATTCCACCTTTTTTAATAATCCAATTTAAAAGGAAAGTGAGTATAGACCAAAATAGCATTTTTTTCCACCTGCAATTGAGCATTGTTTAGGTAGAACGTAAATGCTTTATTTGGGAAGGAACATACAGACCTCGGAGGAAAGGGTGAGGATTTGTAAATTCACAAACACATTCTTTTTACTAAAAAAAACTTTATTTTAAACATGATATGATTTGGCACATTTCAAAAAACAATACAACTTAGAACTTAGCAGACTTTTTTTTAACCAACCTAAAACTTAGTATTTACCAACTCTGTGCTTCTGATGAGTATCCTGAATGTAAACACAATTTTTTTTTGTGTGCTGGAGTTCTTAAGTAATCTTTAGACAGTCCGTTTTATATTTTTCAACTGCCACAAAAATAATATTTTTCTCATGCTTAAATGTAAATAAAAATAACATAATTACTAATCTGGATCTTTAGTACAAAAATAATATTGTAAAAATTATATTTAATTTGAAAATAGATAACGTTACTTAACCTAACACTCAACCTGTAAACATTAAAATAAAATAAAATATAGTTTTAAAAACATGAAATTTCTAATTTGATGAGATTGAATATTGTTTGAGAGAGTCTTCATTTAAAGAAAAAAACACACATTTAATCAACCCATTTAACTTAGCCTAATTTGTCTTTGTGAAAAAATGTATTCCTTATTTCATTCCTGGGACATGAAAGTGAAAATAAATTGTATATATGTAAACATGATACAAGTGTGTAACCTTTTAAACAAACGTTCTAAACTCAAATTACTGTGGTACTGACCCTTCCCCCCCCCTGCCCCCCACCCCAACACACAAAGGATATATTAATATTTGTTTGTAGTTCAAAATGTCATTGTATAGGCCTATATATATATACCCTATATACAGTATGGTATACATAGGCCTATATATCCCTATCTGTGTTTGAAGAACTCGTGACAGCTAGTAGGAATTTATTTATTGTAAACATTGGTTGAAAGTAACAAATAACCTATTCGGAAATAATTATTGATAGTATAGTATTACTAAGAAAATAATAACTATTTCTGAACAGGCTGACATTAGTTACTTTCAGCCAATGATTGCAATAAAGAATCTTTTACTAGCTCTCACTTACCACCTCTCCTACTGTAGAGGGAGTATATGTGTGGAAAATATACATTTACAAGTTGTACAACAATATAATTCACATATCTACGTTTTATTTACCATGATACCGCTCAGAATTTATATTAAAACCATTGTTGTTAAATAGTTTAGACCATGGTGAAAATGATTTATAGAAGAGTTGAGAACTCGTCAGGACATATCCTGAAAAGTCCATTACTTAACTTACTTTTGTATAATTATTTTTAATTTCAAGAATGTGTATAACCTAAACCGGTAGGAAGACACGAGGCTAAAAAAAGTTTCAAGAATAATATTTTTAATAAGTTTTTCCATCTTTCCAGGTATCAACTTGACTTAAAGAAATTATCAAGATACCAAATCAAAATGAAAATAGAAGAAGTGAAGAGTACAGCAAAAACCCAAAGAATTTCAGCCCACAGCCATGTGAAGGGGCTAGGTCTGGATGAAAATGGAATTGCAATATCCATGGCTGCAGGATTAGTGGGGCAAAAAGAAGCCCGTGAGGCAGCAGGAATTGTGGTTGACTTGATTAAATCAAAAAAGATGGCAGGTCGAGCAATTTTGTTGGCTGGGCCTCCTGGCACTGGGAAGACTGCTATTGCATTGGCAATCGCTCAAGAGCTTGGCAACAAAGTACCGTTCTGCCCCATGGTCGGTTCAGAAGTGTACAGCACTGAGATCAAGAAGACAGAAGTTTTAATGGAAAATTTCCGGCGTGCCATTGGTTTAAGGATCAAAGAGACTAAAGAAGTTTATGAAGGAGAAGTAACAGAGCTGACTCCTGTTGAAACAGAGAATCCAGTAGGTGGCTATGGTAAAACTGTTAGTCACGTTATAATTGGATTAAAGACTGCAAAAGGTACAAAACAGCTTAAACTTGATCCTTCTATTTATGAGAGCTTGCAGAAAGAAAAGGTGGAAACCGGAGATGTAATCTATATTGAGGCCAACAGTGGAGCAGTGAAAAGACAAGGAAGAAGTGATACTTATGCAACTGAATTTGATCTGGAAGCCGAGGAGTATGTACCTTTACCAAAAGGTGATGTTCATAAAAAGAAAGAAGTCATTCAAGATGTGACATTACATGATCTTGATATTGCAAATGCACGCCCGCAGGGAGGACAGGATATCTTGTCTATGATGGGTCAACTCATGAAACCAAAGAAAACTGAGATTACGGACAAACTTCGAAAGGAGATAAATAAAGTAGTGAACAAATACATTGATCAAGGTATTGCAGAGCTTGTTCCAGGGGTTCTTTTCATTGATGAAGTTCACATGTTAGACATTGAAACCTTCACTTACCTACATAAGGCTCTTGAAAGCGCTATCGCTCCCATCGTCATATTTGCCACAAACCGTGGTCGGTGTCTGGTAAGAGGAACCAGCGATATTTTTTCAAACCATGGAATCCCAAAAGACTTGATTGATAGGCTCATGATAATCCGCTTCATCCCCTACAAACGAGATCAAATGGAGCAGATTCTGAGATTGCGTGCTCAGACAGAAGGAATTCAGATAGATGAGTCAGCTCTCTCTCTGTTGGCAGATTTTGGTGTCAGGGCCACATTGAGGTATTCAGCACAGCTGCTTACACCAGCTTCTCTCACAGCAAAAGTGAATGGACGAGTAACAATAGCAAGGGAAGATGTTCAGGAAGTCAGCAGTTTGTTCCTTGATGCTAAATCTTCAGCCAAGATCCTTAGTTTGAATGAAGACAAATATATGAAGTGATTGGTGAATATTGAATTAGTATGTTAACGATGTTATTCTTAATAATTGGTTCACTCACCAAGCCAAGTATTGTATGGACAATATGCTTTATAGAAAATACAGTCACAAAATATAAAGGTTTGCAAAGATTTGATTTTTTTCTGTCCTTTGCACTACATTGTGATTGGATAGAAATATCTAATTTTTAAAATCTAAAATTGATTAAAGATAAGTACTTTCATTGTATAATTTGGTGTGATTAGATAGAAAATTATTTCATTTCATCAATAGACCACCATTTTTTTTTTCACTCCAGTTACAATAATATTTGTCTTCATATTCTTTCTTACTCCCTGAACTATTGAACATTGATATGCCATTAATATTTTGATTGTGCAAATGTGGTACCTACAAAGCATTAATTTTAAAACTACTATAATTAATGTGATATTGTCACAGTCATGTGTATTTACTTTTATTTGTTAAAGTAAAAATGGATGCTTGTTATTTGCTATTCCAATAAAGACCAATTACATTTAAATAAAATGTATTACTTTGACTGTCAAATAAATTTTTTTTAAATCTCACAGTACATTTTTTATAATAGTTATAAATTAAGATCATTATTTACCTCTCTCTTGACACTTTTATGTGTTTTCTTCCATGCATATAAATTTACTCTATAAATTAAAATAAATTTCCCTTAAATAGTTGAAAGTTAAAATTGTTGTAGGATGCACCAGAATATTTAGTGGGTGTTAACAATATTAGATATAATATGTCTCTTCTCTAGTTATGAAGTTAACATAGAGGATGCAATTCCTCAAAGCGCATATAATATTTTCAAATGGACTTATACCTTACCCCAAACATGCCAATACAAAACTAATGTCACCATTCATTCATATTCATTACCAAGTGTAAAGAGGAGTTATAATGAGAGTGAAAATCATGTATGAGGATAACAGAAGTTGTGTTAAGATGAAGAGTGGAAGGACAGAGTGGTTCTAAATAAAAAGGGAAGTAAAGCAGGAAAGTGCCCTATCACCATTTCTATTTGTAATGGTAATGAAAATGGTCATAAACAACGTGGTAGAAAAGGACAGCAGGTAAAGTTCTATAGGTGTGTAAGAGACCTGCTATGGAGAAGAGAAGTGCCCTAGAAGTGTAAGGTAGTGTTGTACATGCTGCACTTTGTACCCATTGTCACATATGTAGCAGAAACATGGACATTGAATGTAAGAGAGACTAAGCAAGTGGAGACCACGGGAATAAAGTTTGTGAGGAACATGTTAGCTGTCACGAGAAAGAAAAAAAAATTAAGAGTTAAGTTATCCGAGAAAGAGAAGAGGTACATGGAATACACGAGATAGTAAAGGAAGCAAGACTGAGATGATATGGGCATGTAATGAGAATGGAAAAAGAGAGGATGCCAAAGAAAATGTTGGAAATTAAATACATAGGAAAAAACAAGGGAGGCCAAGAAAAATATGGGAGAAGCAGAAAACATAAAGTATTCAAGTGAGAGGAGAAGAATGGAAGAAATTAAAGGAATGAGATTGGTGGAATGGTAGAGGAAGATGGAGGCATCTCACTAAACTGTGCCGGCCCCAAGATGGAAACAGTTTATAATTATGATTATTCATATAAGTCAGCTGTGAAGGGTTTAAACATAAAACAACTTTGCATATAATTGGAAAAATCTTTGCTCATGAGGCATCTGCCCGAAGAGCTGCTTGGTGGTCACATGGATAAAGTGTATATTTACATTGATTTGCCAGTGATTAGTAAGTTGGGGTATGAGACCTAGCTGGGTGTAGTGAGACTGTTCCTCAGTGGGTTCCCACTCTTATATGTAAATGAAAGTAACCTACATTTCTTCTAAATCAGGGGCTACAAATTTATTTAGTTTTTGTTATTGTTGAAGTGCCATAACTGATAAATGCATGTTTTGGGATTTGAGTAAAAAAATTATTATGGTATTTATTGGTAACGTAAAATTAAAGACATGAATTTCCAATATGTTTTCATTTAAAACCTTCATTTTGACAACATGACAGGCTTAGTAAGCCAGTGGACGAAACAAACTAAACCACTTAAAAATATAAAGTAAAATATCGTACTGGAACATTTTTAGCAATCATAAGTTACAAATAGAGACTATGAACACTAATACACTGATTGGAAGATTGGAGGAGATTATGGAAGTGATTGAGGAGAGGAGAGTGATGGCCTGGGTCTGAGAGGGATTAGCATGAGGGAAGTAATGAATGGCTTAATTTTGGATTGGATGAGAAACGGAGGAGGCTTTATAGTAAGATAAGGGCGATAAATTACCGGACAACAAATATGACAATACCAGATAGAGGAAAAAAAGTGGAAATGATACAAGTGTATGCACTATAAGTGAGCTGCCCAGCAGGAGAAAAGATAGAGTTTAAGGAAGATTTATAAAGGCAGATAGGAAATGAATGGCAGTAATAGGGTTCTTAACACAATATAGGAAAAGAGAGGTGGTTTTGAGAACGTGCTAGGGAACGAAGTTGGAGTAAAGACACCCCTATGACACACTACTTAAAACCCATAGTAAAAGTTGATCAGATGTTGAAGCTTTTTAGTTGCACGATTTGCCACTAAATGAGAAAGCGATGTGATCGTTGCGGATAGTTGTGACGTTTCATAATAACAGCTGTTCAGATTTATAAGAATTTATTTATGCACAATGGCTTCATATGTCAAAAATAAATGTAAGTTTCCAGATTATTTTAAAACTGACGTTTCAACGTTTATATGCCCTCAAATTTCGAGATACATGATTGCGAGAAAAAAAATACAAGAAAGATTTCTGGTCAAAAGAATTTTAGAAAAAAAAAAAATCTAGTGATAGATTTTTTGAAAAACTGTTTCCGCCAAAATATATTCTACGAGAGTGGATTGTAGCAGGTATGATGAAAGAATTTTGCAAAAGGAAAGTGTGCGATTGCTTTTTGTAATTTAAGATTAGCTTTTCTCTTAATAATTTCCACATTGGTTGATCAATGTTTGCAATAAAAAAAACTTCTGCTATATATCAGTTACCACCACTCCTATGTCGTTGGCTACCTATATGTTTATTTATAATTATCATAATAGTGATTTTTTTTACTGCCTTAGCTTCAGGTATTATTTATATACCAAAGTAAAAAAGTTTATTTTTTAATTGGGGATGGTGCTCTAGAACTGATACAAGTAAAACACTGTATTTTCTTTAAACAGCAAATCACTCGGACATTTTTATTACCATTTATACTTGCAAGTAAATGGCAAATCAAATGATACCATAATCATATCTAGACCTATTTAATATGATTTAATTTTGTAATAACCAGACATCTCACTAGAATCACAATCCAGACGAAGGACTTTTATTTGCACATGAAAGGTTAAGTAAGAATAGGGGGATACTGAAAAACTTTAACCATAAAAATTTCACTTAGTTTTGTTAATTATTAAAAATGTGATAGTTTTTTGTATCAATACACTCACAAAGATATGGAGAATCGATAGAAACTAAAAATTATATTATTTGCATTCGAAAGTATTTGACATCACATTATAAAATTAGCACTATTTGTTTAGGTTTTTTTTAATGGCACTTGCCACAAAAGTATTAAATTATTCATAGAAGACTGAAACTGCTCACATCCTGACGTCTTAAACTCTGTTAATATGACTGTACTACAGCTTGGTAGTAACAATCGATATGTTGCTGCAAGTAATATTACTACAGTAATTTAATTAAATAATATTTAGGGATGAAAGGTACTATCAATAATTGTTTCGGCACTTAAGTCAAATATAGTATTTGAAAAATGTATACTTGAAGGCAGGAAATTAACCTGTGACCATTATAAAGACGGAAGTACCAAAGTATTATGTTTAAATCTAATTTTTTAAATAATAAAACGATATTGAAACTTTATAGACTGTATGCAGGAACGATATGAGTAAAAGTGGAAGGTGAGTGGTATTGATTTGCCTCAGTATTGAGCCTTCTGCAAGAACGTACCCTCTAAGATAGTTAATTAACACCACTCACACTTGAGAATGTGAATTAATATTTTTAAATGCAATCAAAAATCACAATTCTCATTCACTCTTCACGTTTGCTTATTTCATTCCTTGAATTGTATTATCTCTTTATTGAAGGAAAGATTATAATTTTCGTATTCAGACAAATTACCCTAAATGCTACTCCTCAGGATTAAATCAAATATCTCCTCAGATGCTATGAGCTAGATGGTAATATTGATTGATGCCTTAGTCCCTTCATACATAAATATATTTTTAAAATAATAATTTATAGCCATGTTTATATGATCAAATTTTACCAAATAAATAATTACCGTGTGATTTATAATACAGTATTTCAAATTTAAATTATCTTAAATCGATGAGCAAATAATTAATTGTAATTTGTATGGTATCATTTGATGTGGGATATTATTTTTATTCACTAGTTATCACATTCGGGATAGAATAATTACTGTCTAACAGTAAAATGTAAACTTGGAAGTTCAAACTTCTCTTCAAAATTTAAATTGCGCGCGCGCTATTCCGCAATGACACTAACGCCATTTGGCTTCAATGTCTGATCACTGAAACTCAAGAGATGCCAGATCCATATATCTTTGACTCTGAATAAAGATAAACGGCGAAGCTAGAAGGATGTTAGAATTATATCCAAGAAGTAATATCTTGAAGTGACAAACATCTGTTATTATAAGGAAAGATAAAGCCATAAAGTCAATAGATACAGCTTGGATTGGGTATAAAAGTCGGTTCTAGACTACTTTCTTATGTACGAAGAAATGAAAAGGCAGAATGGAAATATAAAGTTAGTGACCACAGGTTGCTGGTGTCAGACATATGGGGGG